>CM064522.1:19998014-20075514 GCA_032716605.1 Paralithodes platypus | reverse complement strand
ACATGTGTAAGAACTCCAAAATTACGAAGACTCACCCCGTGGGTCTTAGAGTAACATGGTCTTAATTTGCTTTGGCAAATACGTCCTGAAAAACATGTAATTTGTTATATTATTCAACCTGTATAGTTCACTGACGTTTAGCCAAGTCATCTTTAACTGTCTCTAGATAGTGTAGCCTGTTTATATCGAGGATAAACAGTGTGAAACGCATTTTGACATTGAGAGAGAGAGAGAGAGAGAGATAACTAGGGAGAGAGAGAAAGCGAGCGAGAGAGAGAGAGAGACTTTATATATTTAGAACCATAGGTATATTGGAAGATATATTGATAGACAGTATACATTACTCTTTCACCTCTCTTTCAGCATTAACATTTCCTTGTATTTCTTTCATCATTCCCTTTTCATTTGTAATATATTCTGTATTCATATTTGTTCATTGATAGTTATTCAATTATCTTCCTTCGTGTTACTCTTGTCTCCTTCCCCTCCCTTTTCTCCTCCACTTATCTACCCATTATCATGTCATTTCACAGTCTACGCACTCTTGTTTCCAATTTCACATCTCTCTCTCTCTCTCTCTCTCTCTTCTATTTATGTCTTTGCTTCTTCCCACTTTCTCTCTCTTCCCAATCTACCTCCCACTCTCCCCTTCGCTCGATTCCTTGGCACCTCGTCGAAAGCTTTAAAATATTACAAGTCCACGACTCTTGATTGAACCCTGGACTCTGCATGTGATAACCGGCCTAAGCGACACCATTGAGCACCGCGCCAAATGAGCCCTTATGTCCTGTGACCATAAGGACGTTTAGAGCCGTGCGAAGAACCTGATTTACATGCGCCCCACTTCCCTGGCCCAGACGAAAGCAGCCGTCCGTCCCATGCGTGGAATTTTCATTTCATTTTCATTTCGCTTTTTCATTTCATTCTGTCGACATCTTAAACACGCGGAGGTTATTGAAAAGCTGATGTCTGCCCGGCCGTACCTCGGTTACCTACCACGAGCGACGGACGGAGGAGGGGATGGTCGATTCAAGTACGTCTTCTGGCGAACAGGAGGCTCTTGAACGGATACAAGTACACAGTATCATCGAACTTATATATTAATAGACAATTACCGGTAGCAGATGAACAAATGGGCGATTTCCGACACTTCAAGAAGGAAAAGTGAATACATTAAATTATTATAGCATACTGTATATTAATATATATATATATATATATATATATACCGGTCTATATATATATATTTGTTTTTCTTTCAATTTGTTCAATGTTTACAAAGGTATAACATAAAATAAAAAACTCTTCAGCTATGAATATTTAAATATAACCTCCATATGTAAGTACGTCTATATTATGTATTTTCTTTGCGGACTGTCTTATTTAATTCAAACATTATAATGTGTAGGTCAGGTTACACGTAAAAGAAGAAACCATCGTCAATGAAAACAATAAATACAAATAAATAAAATACATTAAACACCATACAGCAACACACGAACAAATCGGGGATGCTAAGGATAATGTCAGACAGGTTGGGAGACAGGTATCCTGACCAGGATTCGAACTCACTCACTCCAGGTATCTTTCCACGACCCGCTCATGGTCGAGTGGATGCCCAACTCTTCCAAAAAATACCTGGAGTGAGTGGTGTTCGAATCCTGGTCAGGATAACTCTCTCCCAACAAATCGGGAATTGACAAAGGCACAGGCCGAAGTTGGAATATCTCAGACGAGTTCGCTCATCCTTGTAAATTTGAACCAGTACTTTGAAATGACGGATGCAGCAGATGCGGCCATATTAGGATATCTCTCTCTCTCTTTCTCTCTCTCTCTCTCTCTCATCTCTAACCCTCCCACTCCCACTCTCCACTCATCTCCCACTTGCCTTTCACTCCCAGCCGCTTTTATTACAGATCTAATTCCGATTCCACGTCTTCAAATCTCGTCTGCTGTATTTTCTCTCATCCCGTCTGTGTCCGTCTCTATTCGAAAGCTGGCTTACTCAAGAGGCGAGTCTTATCCGGCACCAGCCCCCTTATCCAAAGCTGATCTTATTCCGAATCAGTCTTAGCTCGGATTTTTACCCGTATCTGAAGGTGGTGGGGAGAGGAGAGGGGCGACTTTAGAAATCCAAATCTCGACCTTATCCGGAGCGGCCTTATCCCGAGGCCTCCCCATGGTTAACTTGGATCCGGTTATAAGGGCCACTTCGGTTGAGTTAGTATTTGCAATCATATGAATCGAGAACCAGAGTCAGTATTTGCGGAGACAGGTATGAAGGGAGATGAATTTCCTGCAACTGGGGATGAGCAGGGTATTGAGATGAATTTATTTTTTATTTTTTTTGTAAACATTTCTATTGTTCTCTTATTGCAAAATATTTATATATACATTCAACTAATCTCTATCTCTCTCTCTCTCTCTCTCTCTCTCTCTCTCTCTCTCTCTCCTTCCTTCCGCCTCCCTGCACCTGTCCGTCCAGTTATTATTCCCGTTCCTCGCTTGTCATGTTTACACTATATTCCAGAATTGAAAACCCTCCTTGTTACACTCACACAAATAAACATACGCACACGAATACAACATTTTCCCCGGGGAGACTCGTATATATCATATCGAGTATAGCCCTGTATGCCAGTCCTAATAGAGCTTGTTTACCGTTGGAAAGGGCGAAACTTGCGTGTATATGTGTGCCAGTGTGTGTGTATGTAGGTGTGTGTATGTACAGTATATGTTAAGTGTGTGTGTGTGTGTCTTTGTGTGTATATGTTAGTATGTTTGTGTGTGTGTGTGTTTCTTTTCAATGAAATGAATGAGACAAACGGCAAAACTGCCTGTAACAATTTAACGTCCCTCCAAAAATTGAAAAAGTGATAGAGAGTCAAATTCAAGGTCCGATAATGTATTAATAATTAATGCCTATCATATTATAGTGTGTGTGTGTGTGTGTGTGTGTGTGAGAAAGATAGATTGTGTACAGTATGTGTGTGTGATTGTTTCTGTATGTATTGGGGAAACAGGGAAAAGGGAGGGTGGGCCTAATTTCAGTTATCAATAAGTTATCCTTTCCTTGACTCTATTTGTTTGCGCTCTTTGCTTCTTTAATTTTTTTCTTTTCTAATCTAAATCCCTATATATATTTTATCTCTCAGTCTATCTTTCTCTCTGTCTATTTTTATATATATATATATGTATGTAATTTTTCTATATTCTTTATTCTCAATATCTTGTAATCGAAAACCTACGGGGATATGAATATCTAATAGAAATAATAGTTTCTTTTCCTTATATATAATAGCTAAATTCAGTAATGACTAATTAGCCATTATACATTATATAAAGTGGGTTGATGGTGGAAGACTTAGTAATATATATATCTATATATATATATATATATATATATATATATATATATATATATATATATATATATATATATATATATATATACAGTATATATTTATGATTGTGAATAGTTTGTGTGTGTCATGATTAAGATATCTGCGAAACGTCAACAAAGCGCTCTTTCTCAGATGGTGTTTGTTATCCAATAGTTTGTTTCTTGGTATGTATATAGGTAAATGTAGTACTTGGGGGATTGTAGATTCTGGTAGATTCTGGTAGATATGTCTGGTAGATTCTGGTTGACTCTCTTGTTCTTCTCGATATTCTGGTAGTAAAATTCCGCCACCACTCCCTAGTCATCATAAATACAGTAAGGATGATATTCAGGTACTGGCCGAGAATTATACAGTCATTATTAACCACCCAACTTATTTTTTAACCAGGTGTTGCAGAAACGACATGAATTACAGGAACAATCTTGATATGCAGGAAAAGTTTATATTGAAATAATGATGTACACCTCCAGAGTCTATCTTACTACGTATGAAGTATAGAGCTCTCTAAAACTGAACTTGACATCTTGAAGTATGAGGCCAAATTGTGCTCTCTACCTCTCTCTTTCACCCCCAGGGATGTGAGGGAAAAATCCATGATAATTTCTGTCTCACGTAAACCATGAGCCCTGTGACCTAAAGAATGCTTAAGTAGGGTGTTGCTATATCTGCCACGGGAATAAAAGATGTGGCGAATAATATTGATTCAACCAATGATCTTCTTGCGGAGCTTGGATTAACTCGGCTGCCTGTGATTGCTTCCTTGTGGTGAACTGTGGCAGGGTTTATTGCCCTCCTTCATTAACCATTATTCTAACAACCACCATGAAATACTATAGTTTATACCACTGAGCTGAAATCACGGACCACAACTACCATCATTGCAGTACTCTACTATAAATTAACCTCACCAGCAGGATGTTCGTTAGCAACCCAGTACGGCTTCTTTACTAACCAAAAGCACCTACGTATACATTTACTAATATATTTATTTCTTGACACTATACCATTATCTTTATTTGTATTCATTTTGCACAATAACAAATCAATTGAGAAGCACCACAGAAGTAATTACTTTAATTTATTTGTCTACATTCCAACTTCTACCTCCTGACATAGGCTTGAAGCCTGAAGCTTCAACCGCTCAACACGGTGAAGCCAGGAGGTCTTGTTCCAGACTGTGAGTGAGGCATCTTGACCGGCTCGTTCGTGATCTTACCCTCATAGACCCACGACGCCTGGTTGTCTCCTCGTGACCTGGTGCAAGCTCCAACTCCTTGAAGCTGCAACGCCATTGTCCCGCTGTCCCATCTCACAGTCTCGGACCCTCACTCTCTCAAACGCCACCTATTAAGCATAATCATACAATGTTAACTTATTGGAAACAGCAAGAGTATCAATTATGGTATATCGGTGGGATTTGAAACTGAAGTTAAGTACAGCATAAATTTCATCACAATAATATCTCCCATTGACAAATCGGGATTCGAACCCTGTACCGTTAGGATACCAGTCAAGTAGCAAAACAACTCCACCACACCTCCCCTCAATAATACATACTCTCAATTCATCACTTGCCTCCCTAACAACTTAAGCCTGGCATCTGAATTGATAGTATAGCATAATGCAGTTTTAACTCTCTACAAAAAGTTATAAAGCTTCATTAATTGTCTTTCTTTGTGACGCATTATGAGCTGTAATCTTCATTACAGGGTACCTGTGAACATTTTGAATACACTTGTGGTGCTATGTACCAGTGATATATTTTGAAAGTAAATACAATTTGCTTGTAATGATTTTGGTGGGGGTGAGGCGAGGACCAGAAATATAAATCGGTGAGCTGCCAGAACCCCATCGCGAACAGCACTACAAATACAACAAACACCAATACCACCACTACCACTTGTACTGTTATCACTATAATCTCAACCATCGTCAGCAACACCAACAGTAGTAATTACAATGAAACCATCGCCTCGGGCTCTGTAAACTTAGGTGTGCTATTTTTTTTTTTTTTTTTTTTTTTTTACCTCCGAACAGTTCTTTGCTCTGTAAAGGGGTCCTGTGCGCCCGTGTATCCAGTACTTCCAGACATTTTGATTCTAACGTGCCTTGAATATGGCTCTCACTTTTTTATTTTGTGTGTGTATGTGGGCGGGGTGGGGGGGGGGGGGGGGGGTGCAAACTCGTTACTGCCTGAAACGAATGTTTTACCTTCTTACACATAGCATAACAACATATATTCGCATGAATGGGGAGGTTCCACCCATATCGCACTTCTCGAAAGGGTAGTGTCAAAGGCATTTTATCTCATCAACTCACCTCCTCATACTAATTCTATACAATCTCTCTCTACACGACGCAATGTTACATCTCTCTTCTACTGCTATTATAAAAAATAATTGTTTTTCATAGCTTTCTCAGTATATACCTCCTCCCTTACGGAGAGTAGGTGGCACTTGCCTATCAATTCATTCCTATCCTTTAATATCTATCTAACCCAAGAGTAACCCGCTTTTCTCAGTCTTTCTTCCACTCTACAAGTAAACTATGGAACACTCTCTCTTGATTTATCTTTTCCTCATCCTACAACTTAAACAGATACAAGCTCCGTGTGTTCATTTTTGTATATTCAAACGTACTTTGAATTTGGTTGTGTCACTTCACTACTGTAAATACTTCTACCACCACCACCACAATAGCGACCATTAGAAGCATTACCACCATCACCACCACTGTACACGACCACCACCGCAATAACTACACATATGACCACTGTAAGCGTCATTACCATCATCCCACCACTGTAATTGCCACCTCCACCACCACCATAGCTGTGAAAACTGTAAGCATCACCAACACCACCACAATCATCACAAGTACCACCACTATAAACATCACCATCACTGTAGACATCACCACCACTGTAAACACCATAACCACCACCACAGGCACCACCACTGTAAGCATCATCACCACCACTGCCTCCATCACTCCAATACTATAAACACCACCACCACTGTAGACATCACCACAGCTACAAACACTATAACCACCACCACAGGCACCACCACTGTAAGCATCACCACCACTACCACCTCCATCACTCCAACACTATAAACACCATCATCACCACCACCGCCACCTTTCAAATACATCTTTTCACTTCCATTTTCATATCGCAAAAGCCGCCCACCCGACCAACGTAAATTCTTCATGTATAATAATGACGGCCGAGGGTCAAAGAGGCGGCCCTTCTCTTTGGGTCCACCTTCCAGGCCCTCAACTCTTGGAAAATCAAATGACCGACCTTTTCTGTAACTCTCGCTCAGACTCGGCTCTTTCTCAGGCTCTTTCCTTCTTTATGGAATTATGATGAAATTGTGGAAAGCTATTGGTTCGCTCACTTTACCCTCATAGTTCCTCTTTATGCATAATACATATACTGTATATATATATATATATATATATATATATATATATATATATATATATATTATATACCAGTATAAATATATATATATATATATATATATATATATATATATATATATATTTGCGATATAAAGAGAGGTGTACGATAGTAAGACAATTATGCAGTGGACATAGAATGTAGTAAATAATATTTGAGATAACTTATGGATCTAGCGATATTTACTACGATCACTGGGACTATACCCAATTAATTTCCTAAGATGAGTACTTCTGTAAATATATGATCCAAGAAGACAAATACATATATATAATCACAATATGAGAAGGAGTTGTGTTTCCTAACTTAATTTAATACATGCTAACACAATTCATGAAGGCCATTATTTTTAAATTAATTATTTCACTAAAGCTTGTGTTTAACTCGAGGATTGTACTTGTAATCGTGTTATAAACAACAATTAGCCATATCTTTTAGTCATTCGAATGATCATGCCATTGATATATTTATAGATGCATACTACTTTATTCATAATGCATATTCACTTAATATTCACTTATGCATAGAAATATCATAACCCTCAGAGGCTGGGGGATATAGCTGTACGCTTGTAGCTAATCTTTTGTAACAACGCGTCGTACTGTTCAGTTCTCTATTTTATTTCCTTTAATCCTATTGGACGTGTGTTATCTACTAGACTGTTCACTCACTGTGACGCCTGCAGCTCAGCAGAACGCCACGTGGGCTCAGCCACTCGCTAGCACTCGCCGGGGCAAGGTATTTGGCTACAGTCTATCTACAATGTTGTTCTTTCTTTCATAGTGTTCGTGTTCTTACAGACAGTCCCGTGGAGGTCTTTATTTTCGTCTGTGACAACGGGAAGCATTTTATATCATGAGTTGAACATAGGATGCATTGTATATAGTTAACCTATATACTAACCCCCCCTGGGGGTTAGGGAATAGAATATGCCCCACGTGCCTTCTGCGTGTCGTAAGAGGCGACTAAAGAGGTTGGGTCGGTGGGCTTGCGACCCCCACCCGGAAAAAATATCTAAGCAAAGAAAAACGAACGAACAGCCTCGGATGCGGACGGAACCAACGTTGACGAACCACGACCGACTAAGGACATGCCTTCGGACATTCTGAGAATGGCTACGTGGAATGTTAGTGGCATGAATGATGGCACAAAAGAGAGAGAGGTTCTGGAAGTGTTAGTGAATGCCAGGCTGGATGTATGTGGAATGACAGAGACCAAATGGAAAGGTTCAGATGTGAGAGAGTGGGAGTGTGGAATGGGTGTGTGTGCTGGAGTGAGTGAAGGAACAGCGAGAGAAGGTGCATGTTTGTTTGTAAGTAGCAAATGGAAGGAATGTGTAAGAGAGTATGGGTCTGTGGGTTCAAGGATTGTGTGGGTGAGAATGAAAGTAGGAATACAAACGTGGGTGATTGTATGCGTGTATGCCCCGACAGAGGATATACTTGAAAGAAAGAAAGAGGAGTTCTGGATGAATGTGGAGGCGTGCCTGGAGAAGTTTGACAAGACCGAAAGAATATTTCTGATTGGGGATATGAATGGTAAGGTGGGTGATACGAAAGTTGAGGGAGTGGTGGGAGGGTGGGGGATACCATCAGAGGTGAATGGGAATGGTAGTGCACTTGTGGACGTATGTGTGGGGAGGAGGCTGTGCATAGCCAACACCTTCTTCCGACACCGAATGATCCACAGGTACACGTGGAAACGGATGTTGACGATGAAGGATAAGACAGTGGTGGAACGAAAGTCATTGATTGATTATGTATGTGTGGATGAACGAATGAAGAAATCTGTGATGGATGCTAGGGTGTATAGGGGTATTGGAGGGGGTCTGTCTGATCATTATGTAGTGGTAGCTAAGGTTAGGATACAAAAGAAGTGGGTGAGGAGAGCGGGAGGGAGGCGAGAGGAGGGTGGAATGGTGAGGAGGGTGGAGAGGTTGCAGGAGGAGGAAGTCAGGGAGGAGTACAGGAGAGCAGTGGAAAGACGACTAGGTGGGTTCGACCTGGAAGTTATGGAGGAAGTGGAGGAGATGAGCAAGGTGTTTAAGGATGAGATCTGTGCAGCATGTGAGGAGGTGTGTGGAGTGAGGAGAAGAGGGAGGGGAGTGAAAGGTACAGCATGGTGGACAGAAGAGGTAAGAATAGCTGTGGAAGAAAAGAAGAAAGCATATAGAGAGTGGTTGGGTAGTAGAGGGAATGAAGATTCCGAGAGACAGAAACGAGCGAGGTACGTGGAGAGTAAGAGGGTGGTGAAGAGAGTAGTGAAGGAAAGTAAGAGAAGAGTAGATGAGGAATTTGGAAGGAATCTGAGTGTAAAATGGAGGGAGAGTAAGAAACTGTTCTGGAAAGAAGTCAAGAAAGTTAGGGAAGGTAGCAAGGGAAACAGTAAGGGTGTGAAAGATAAGAATGGGAGAATGCTAGCCGAGAAGCAAGAGAGAGTCGAAAGATGGAGGGAGTACTTCAGTGAGTTGCTAAATGAAAGGAATGAAGAGCCAGCAAACATAGCTGGATATGGTATGGGAGGGAGAAGAAGAGAAGTAGTGGAGGAGGAGGTGGGGATCAGGAGGTCAGAAGTGTGGGAAGCCATGAAAAGAGTGAAGTTGGGGAAAGCACCAGGAACAGATGGAGTGTGTGGGGAAATGTTGAGGTATGGTGGTGAGATAGTGATAGAATGGGTATGGAAAATGTGCAAACTAGCATGGGAGAAGGGGAGTGCACCCGATGACTGGAAGACTGGCATAATAGTCCCCCTATGGGGACTATGGGGAAAGAGGAGTGTGTGATAACCACCGAGGAATATGTCTTCTAAGCGTAGTAGGGAAGGTATACAGTAGGGTAGTGATTGAGAGAGTGAGAGTGAGAACTGAGAAATGGATAGGCGACGAGCAGGGAGGTTTTAGGAAGGGAAGAGGATGTGTAGATCAGATTTTTACCCTGAATTGTGTTGTGGAGAAGTATCTGGAGAAGAAACAAAAGGTGTATGTTGCCTTTATGGACTTGGAGAAGGCCTATGACAGAGTGGATAGAGAAGGTTTGTGGAAAGTACTTAGAATATACGGAGTAGAGGGCAAGTTGCTGAAAGCAGTGAAGAGCATGTATGAGGGTGCAAAGGCGGCAGTACATGTGGAGAGTGAGCAGAGCGAGTTCTTTGACCTGAATGTTGGTTTGAAACAGGGGTGTGTGATGTCCCCGTGGTTGTTTACTGTATATATGGATGGAGTTATGAAAGAAATACTATCAAGAGCAGTGGATGTTGGTGTATCGCTGAAAAGGGAGGGAATTGAGTGGAAGCTACCTATACTGCTGTTTGCGGATGATACAGTTCTGATGAGTGATAATGAATGGGAGTAGCAGGGTCTGGTAAATGAGTTTTGAACAGTGTGCGAAAAACGGAATTTGAAGGTAAATACGGGGAAGAGCAAGGTTATTGTCTTCGAAAGGGGTGAAGTCACAGAGTGTGAGGTGAAGCTGAACGGTCAGGCTATGGAGATAGTCAACTCTTTTAAGTATCTGGGCAGTGTGTTGAGTAAAGATGGGACTATGGATGAAGAGGTGCGGGAGAGGGTACAACAGGGGAAGAGGGTTGTGGGAACGCTAAAAGCAGTAACAAGAAATAGGGTGGTCAGTATGGAAGTGAAGAAGTCCTTGCATGACAGTGTGGTAATCCCGACACTGACTTACGGAAGCGAAGCATGGACGTTGGTTGAGAGACTCAGACCAAGAGTGAGAGCAGTGGAAATGAATTACTTAAGGAGTGCGTGCGGAGTTACATGGAGGGATAGACAGACTAATGAGGAAGTAAGAAGGAGGTGTGGTGTGGAGGTAGATGTGCTGGAAAGTGTGAAAAGGAACAACTTGAGATGGTTCGGCCATATGGAACGTATGGAAAGCGAGAGAATGACTAAGAGGGTGTACGAGAGCGAGGTGGAGGGACAGAGGGGGAGAGGTAGACCGAATATGAGGTGGAAGGATGGAGTGAGGAACTACATGAACGAAGGCGGTGCTGGTTGGGGGGAGGGGCGTCGACTGACTGGGGACAGAGGTGCATGGGGGCGGTTCGTTCGTGGCCACCCCTTCGGGGATCACGGCGTCAGGCAATAGATAGATAGATAGAAGGAGAGATAATAATATAGGCAGTGGGGTGGTAGTGTGTGCGTGCGTGTACATGTGCTGCCTCCCCCCTCGCTTTGTAGGCTCGTGCGCGTGCCGTCTCGCGCCTCTTGATTGGCTGGTGGTTCCTGGCGCCTTCTGCAGCCCTGCTGCCTGGTGACGTAGTGGCCTGTGATTGGCTGACCACCATGCCTTTGTGTGTGATCCTGGAGGGGTCCCGAGGAGTTCCTTCCTCAGAGCTTGCCTGACCAGCATACCCTTCACATATCCCTTGCACCTGTCTCCCGACTTCTACCTATAGAGCACTTTCTCTCTCTCTCTCAACTTCTTACCTCTCATTCTTCCACTCTATTTAATATCATAACTTCCATTTGGTTCTGCACGATTTCATATATCGGCCATCGTATTATATGCTGAAGCTCTCAGATAACCCATGTTTAGTTAGGCATTTTGGAAGGGTTGCCATTTTTTGTCTGTAGAGGTTTGACACACTCACGGTGTCTCCCTTCCTGTATCGTGGTGGTCTGCTGGGGGATTTAATGCTAGACTGGGATAAGGCTACTGGTGTTGTGATTTCCGATGTGTACTAGATTTTGTTGAACCTGTACAATCGCAACGGAGACGTGGGAAGCCTAGGTGGTCTTTCTGACTGTGTACCTTGTGAATTTAGCACTGTGTTGCGAGTGAGGGCTTTTGCCTCTGCCACCCAACACTGTGCTAACTCGTTTGCTTTGACTTTGAGAGGGTCGCCAGGAGAGAACCAGATACTAGCGATCTGGATCTCTCAAGAGAGCACCCCGTCAATTAACGTAATTTGGCCGCACAGCCTTAAGGACTTCGTTAGGCTACGAGCCGCTTGCTCAGCCATTGTTTCCTAGCCTACTACATCCCAGCTAGACTTTATTCACCTAGCAGACACCAAATTTAGATTATAAACTCTTTCCGTTATATATGCATTATTATTCACGGCATTTATTAGTCTAGGTTGTTGTTGAGTTGCACAACCCTAGTAGGCTGTTTCGTTGATGAGGAAGTACTTCTTTTGCTGTTTGAGTTCCTACTATTGCGCAGTTATTATTCCCATGCCAGTTAACCCTATATGTCCTTACAATTGTCATATCCTGTTCCTGCTTTATACTACAGTTCAAAATCCGATACGATCATCTTACCCCAGCATCAGACTTTCTTTAGAAGATTCCTGCTCGATGCTTAGGGACTTTCGTTCACTTTCTTTAGTATAGGAGTGACAGTTCATTATTGTTTAGAGTAACTTTAAATATACCTTCTTCTAGTTTGCATTAAATCATTGCAGTGATTTAATTAAGATCTCTATCTTTTCCTAGTATACCTTATTACCGTAATTGTATGTTGTTGTGATCAGGCTGTATCAGAGATCATCAGCCTGTAGTAGTAGTGCACTTATACTGAGTTATAGGATACCCCGTTATCGTAGATTTAACTCTGGAGGGTATAGGTGTTTTTGTGCGCCGGCATTATAAGTTCAGGGGTTGGATCTAGTGTTACCGTTGTGGCTGTGTGCTTTCCTAGTCCAATGATTAAGAGCCCTTGTTTTATACGAGCCCCGGTCGTAACAAATGGCGACCTTGCCAGGATTTTGTGAACTTAGAGAAATATTGCAGGAGTGTTGTGGTCATTTGTTTTTGTTTGAAGGAATATAGTGGACACGTGGAATTTTTTTGCCAAGTAGTATAACACTTAAGAGTCTTCAAGCATTTTTTGAGTGAATAGTGCTACAAAAGAGTTTAGGTACTTCTATTTTTTTGTATATAAACGTTGAGAATTTTTGGTGGACACTATGTCGAACGACGGATCAGTGTACAGTGAGGACACAGTACGGGAAACAGAAACTGAGGTGCAGCAGCGGGCTTTGTTAGATGACATTAGAGTTATAGCTAGTGAGGAGGATGCAAGGAAGTTTCTGGAGACACCTATTACTGCTGACCTGGTGTCGGGGATTGATCGGTATGGTCTCCAGTGTTTGGCCACGGTCATGGGGATATGTGGGCATTAGCAGCATGTCGAGAGGTGACCTGGTGGCCTGTGTGCTCGGCGGGGTGCGTGGGGCTTCGGGTTGAGCGCGGGAGCTGGGGCACCTTCAGCCCAACCCCCATTCCACTCGACTCCTACCATGGCGCCCCCTCGGGCTCCGGAGCCGGGTACGTTCCTGCAGGCCGATAGTCACTGGCAGCGTGGTTTGTCACAGGGTGGGTCTCCAATTGTTGCATCTCCTCCTCCTCAAGGTTTGACTCCAGACATGCTCTTCCAGCTTGAGATGGCTAAGATGCAGTTGCAGCAGAAGCGGGAATCTGAGCAGCAGAAGCGGGAATCTGAGCAGCAGCAGCGGAAGTTTGAGATGGGTAAGATTCAGGCTGAGGAGAGAAGGGCCAGATATGAGCTCGAGCAACGGCAGCGAGAGAATGAGTCTGAGGAGAGAAAGGCTAGGTACTGTGCAGACATAGATCTTGAGAAGTCTAGGGTGGAGTCGACAGGGCAGCGTCTCGGTTCTGGGAATCGAGGTCTTGATCAGTCATTATCGCACCTGCTCAAGTTGGTCCCTGTATTTGATGAGTCGGGTGTCACTGAATTTTGTATGCGTTTCGAGAAGAAGTGCCGGGAGCACCAATGGCCCGAGGTGAAGTGGTCAGCCCTTGTTTCCTCTAGATTGGTTGGCAAAGGACTCAAGGCATATGATGTGTTGCCCTTGGAGTCGTGCATCGATTACGAGGTATTGAAGGAGGCTGTCCTGCGGGCATATGAGTTACAACCAGAGACGTACAGATTGAAGTTCCGGGGTGTAACGAAGGGTCGTGAGTGCACCATTCTTGAGCATGCCCTGGATCTGTCTGATGCATTTGGAAACTGGCTGCGTTTTGAGAAGGCATCGACGTTTGAGGAGTTGAAACAGCTGATGCTTCTAGAACAATTTTTTAAGTGTACGGGCAGCGATCTGACGTTGAATCTTAAAGAGAAAAACCCAAGAACTCTTCAGGAGGCAGCTGAGATGGCTGACCTTCGGATGTCACTGATTCGTGGGTGCGGGTCTGCACAACGGAACGATGCAGGTAACAAGGGGCGCAACACTTCACCCCCCCGAGTCAGTGATACACCATATAACCATTACAACAAGAGCAACGATACTAAGTCTGACCATAAACCTAATACCGTCCCGTTTAAAAAGGGTCAGGGCCCTTCCCCACCTCAAGGAAAGCCCAAGGGGGAGTTAGAGTGTTTTCATTGTCATGAGAAGGGGCATTTTGCAAGAGCCTGTCCAAGCAAGCTACCTAATGCAGTTGTGTCTTTGGCTCGCAACATTGGGGTGTCCCCGAAGTCGTCTGAGTTTGCCCGGGGTATAACGTCAGAGGCTGGGACACAGCCAGTGGAGAAGAATCCGGAAGGCTCGAACCCTGTCCGCGATTTCTTTTGTGACCATCGAGGGCATGGCTGCGTGAAGTTGGCTGGTAAGAAGCATGGAGTTGAGCTGTTGCGAGACACGGGTGCCTCTCAGACTTTAATGAAGAACTTTACTGGTAGACCAATAAACGCGGCACGGGTGGTTGTGGTGCAGGGTATCAATGCTGTCAAGTCATACCCGTTGGTCAGGATGGAACTGGAGGTGGATGGTGTGACTCGAGAGTTGGATGTGGGTGTTGTGGAGAACTTGCCTGTTGGGGGCGTCGACCTCCTTCTCGGCAACGACTTTGCGGTGCCTACTTCTGAGGTTTCACCCTTAGTCGTTGCCGAGAAGCCGGCCGACGTGAGTAGGGAGGAACAGGAGTGGGTAGAGAAAGGTCAAGTACAACCTATGGCGTGCGTTGTTACAAGACCTCTTGCATCCAAAGTATCACAGCCTATTCCTCAGTCTTCTGATCAACGAAGGAACGGTTGGAAGAAAGATGGCTAATGTTGGTAACAGTTTGAAGAGTTTAGTACCAGCGGCTCTTCTTGGCAACTCAGTATTGGCACCATTGTTGGAGTCTGGAGAAGCCCCAGGACCTGTCACAGCTAGTGAGGAGGTAGGGCAGGAAGAGACTCCGAGGCAGCAACGTTACACACGGAGAGAAAAAAGGGTTGCTCAGTTTGATATTGGGGGAGGACTTGGGTTGCTTCGGAAGCATCTAGACAGGTTGGTTCCCTCAGATATTTGTAAACTGCAGTTGGAGGATCCGGAAGTTCAGAAGTGTGGTAGTGGTGCTGTCGAGAACAAACACGAGGACGGGGAAACATGTCATGTGAACCTGTTGGAGGAGTTTGTGAGGCAACCACCTGAGCAGCCTACTGTCCCTGTGTTGGTCTGCAGCGGCCAAGGTGGAGAAGGAGAGGGGGGCAGTAGGGCACAGGTGGAGGAGAGTAGGGATTATCATGTCTCGGCGGAGCAGTGGGCGGGGTACACGAGTCTGGTGGCTGTGGAAGCGCTAGAGCACCTGCCTGAGCAGCAGTGTGCAGCGCTCCAGTACCAGCTCGGTTCATACCCCACTGGTCGTGCCGAGCCCCTGAGCCTCACAACTCAGGCGGTGCAAGATGTTCAGCGGGCAGGTCACGTGAATGTTGAGAGACCGTTAGCCTCGTTGTTTCGGTGGTTCAAGGTGGGCGACGAGGCTTTGGCATGGTTGCCAGGCCAGGGTCGACCCATGGCTGCCAAGGGTGGTGGTCAAAAGGAGGACTTTGAGCAGATTGGTGAGGTTGGCTGTGGCATAGAAGTGCCCAGTCATCGCATAGCCTCCCAATGCTGCTCTAGTCGATTGCAACAGCCCCCATAGACCGACTGTATCTGGCCATGTCGCTAAAAGCGGTGATGCTGCGCAGGCAGATGTAGTCGTAAGGAATGCGGGGGTGCGCATGTACGGTATCGGCTGGGAAGCCTTAGCAATAATGAACTATGGGAGTGACTGCACAGGTGGTACTGATTGTCCCTCTCATGACCTGGCTGTTCTAGGGACGAAGGTGGAGAAGGAGGGAGACTACAGGTTAGAAGCTGCGGTTTCGGCTGGGTTGTGGGAGGGCACTAGGCATGTTCTGCGAGATAAGTTGTTTACTAGGCTGTGGCAGTGCATCCGCATGTTTGTTGCTTCTCCAGGCCTGATGTACGGGGTAGAATCCGACATGGAGGCTGGAGACAGTGCGAGGCTTAGTTTAATTCCCTACCGTATAAATCCTGCTAAAAAGTCTGTCGTGAAAACAGAGCTAGACGACATGTGGAAAAAGGGTCTGAGGGATAAAGTATGTCGTGAGTGGTCGTTGCCTGTAACTTGGCAACCTGTGTTAAGTGGCAAGATCAGTGAGTGTGTTGATTGCGAGAGTGTGTGTGCATTATCCCTGACAGACGCCTATACCTTATCGAGAGTTGACGACACCATAGACCGCCTCGGGGCTGCATCACCTATCACGAAGGTAGAACTAGTGAAAGGTTATTGGCAGGCCCCGTTGCCGGAAAGAGCGAAGAGAAGTGCCAGTCTTGTGATGAACTGGGCAATTTATCAGTGTCAGGTGTTGTTGTGCTGCCGGAACACAAGTTGGATGTGTGGCATGCTAAGGGCACTGATAATGTTTTGGCTGATTGTTTGTCACAGGAGGGTTTGGTTGCAGGAGAACCCTCGCCATTCAGTCAGTGTGTGTTGAGAGTGGAGTAAAAACTAGGCTTGCCCCTGTAAGTGCAGCCGCCATAAACATATTAAAAACGAAAATTCTATAAAAACTCTTTCTTTAACCCTTAATTAGCGGCTCACCACATAAGTCGTATTTAATAAAGCTGGACTATGTGGCGGCGCTCGACATAGGTCGAGTGGCAATTTCAGCACGTAATGTTGCTGAGAGAGAGAGACAAGTGGTGGCAGGAGAGTAGCGAGCGTATGACTGCTCCAGACCACCGCGGCGAACATACTGACATAAATCCCAGCTCCCTCCTCCCTCTCTCACTCGCTATATAAGGAATTGTATCGGGAAAGTGGCTAATTACATGCTTTTTGCACTCGCGTTGCACGGTTATTGCAAGAAAACTAGCCATCATAAAAGGATCGTTATGGTGTCATTCGAAAGCTCTGTTTATGCCCTTTCAGGGATAGGTACTTGTTTTACATTCTGGGTCTTATTTAGGCATGAAAATGATCACGTAAACAGCCCTATTTTGGCTAAAAACACCCCGCTGGGCGGTACATATAAATAAACCGCATAGGCCGCTCGTAAGGTGTTAATAGTTAATTTTTTTTAAAGTATGTTATAGGTAAAGTTCTGAGTCAAACCTATGCTTCTCTCAGAAGGCTGGGCTAGTAGAAGCTCGCTCTAGGAGCATAGCAGTGTGAATTAATTAAGCTATTGTGTTGGGAGGGGTTGTAATTTTTTGTTGATGAGAACTGAGCTTTGCCTTCTTTATTGCGAAGTGATTAGGAGTGGCGAGTCTTATCGGCGTTCTGCTTGTCAGATATGGAGCTCATGGATGAGCGTCTAATATCTTGGGTGGGGTGTGACGCCTGCAGCTCAGCAGAACGCCACGTGGGCTCAGCCGCTCGCTTGGCCACTCGCTAGCACTCGCCGGGGCAAGGTATTTGGCTTCAGTCTATCTACAATGTTGTTCTTTCTTTCATAGTGTTCGTGTTGTTACAGAGAGTCCCGTGGAGGTCTTTATTTTCGTCTGTGACAACGGGAAGCATTTTATATCATGAGTTGAACATAGGAAGCATTGTATATAGTTAAGGAGAGAGAATAATATAGGCAGTGGGGTGGTAGTGTGTGCGTGCGTGTACACGTGCTGCCTCCCCCCTCGCTTTGTAGGCTCGTGCGTGTGCCGTCTCGCGCCTCTTGATTGGCTGGTGGTTCCTGGCGCCTTCTGCAGCCCTGCTGCCTGGTGACGTAGCGGCCTGTGATTGGCTGACCACCATGCCTTTGTGTGTGATCCTGGATGGGTCCCGAGGAGTTCCTTCCTCAGAGCTTGCCTGACCAGCATACCCTTCACATATCCCTTGCACCTGTCTCCCGACTTCTACCTATAGAGCACTTTCTCTCTCTCTCAACTTCTTACCTCTCATTCTTCCACTCTATTTAATATCATAACTTCCCTTTGGTTCTGCACGATTTCATATATCGGTCATCGTATTATATGCTGAAGCTCTCAGATAACCCTTGTTTAGTTAGGCATTTTGGAAGGGTTGCCATTTTTTGTCTGTAGAGGTTTGACACACTCACGGTGTCTCCCTTCCTGTATCGTGGTGGTCTGCTGGGGGATTTAATGCTAGACTGGGATAAGGCTACTGATGTTGTGATTTCCGATGTGTACTAGATTTTGTTGAACCTGTACAATCGCAACGGAGACGTGGGAAGCCTAGGTGGTCTTTCTGACTGTGTACCTTGTGAGTTTAGCGCTGTGTTGCGAGTGAGGGCTTTTGCCTCTGCCACCCAACACTGTGCTAACTCGTTTGCTTTGACTTTGAGAGGGTCGCCAGGAGAGAACCAGATACTAGCGATCTGGATCTCTCAAGAGAGCACCCCGTCAATTAACGTAATTTGGCCGCACAGCCTTAAGGACATCGCTAGGCTACGAGCCGCTTGCTCAGCCATTGTTTCCTAGCCTACTACATCCCAGCTAGACTTTATTCGCCTAGCATATACCATATTTAGATTATAAACTCTTTCCGTTATGTATGCATTATTATTCACAGCATTTATTAGTCTAGGTTGTTGTTGAGTTGCACAACCCTAGTAGGCTGTTTCGTTGATGAGGAAGTACTTCTTTTGCTGTTTGAGTTCCTACTATTGCGCAGTTATTATTCCTGTGCCAGTTAACCCTATATGTCCTTACAATTGTCATATCCTGTTCCTGCTTTATACTACAGTTCAAAATCCGATACGATCATCTTATCCCAGCATCAGACTTTCTTTAGAAGATTCCTGCTCGATGCTTTGGGACTTTCGTTCACTTTCTTTAGTATAGGAGTGACAGTTCATTATTGTTTAGACTTTAGAGTAACTTTAAATATACCTTCTTCTAGTTTGCATTAAATCATTGCAGTGATTTAATTAAGATCTCTATCTTTTCCTAGTATACCTTATTACCGTAATTGTATGTTGTTGTGATCAGGCTGTATCAGAGATCATCAGCCTGTAGTAGTAGTGCACTTATACTGAGTTATAGGATACCCCGTTATCGCAGATTTAACTCTGGAGGGTATAGGTGTTTTTGTGCGCCGGCATTATAAGTTCAGGGGTTGGATCTAGTGTTACCGTTGTGGCTGTGTGCTTTCCTAGTCCAATGATTAAGAGCCCTTGTTTTATAGGAGCCCCGGTCGTAACATCACTCTCTCCACACAACCTCAGTTATACTCTGCAATGTTTCATTGATGTACTCTGTGACATATTGTGACTTATCTGGATCAGTGCACCACACAGACTCAGGCCCCACCAGTGCCTTCAGGAATTGAAATCCTTAGTATGAGTGAGTACCTGAAATCATGTATAATAAATTAGTTAAACTTGCTACTTGTAAATTAGTTGAGTCTCCAGGGCGACATCTAAGCCATGAAATAGTGTGCAAGTCCAAAAACACTTTTTTTCCGCCTAGCTTAAAATATTACTCGTCTTCCAGTATTCCGTGTGTGGACAATAGGATATCTATAGATACGTTTGTGATAAACTACATGTAGTGTATCTCTTGTTCTATCTTTCCCTCTTTATTTTGTTTGCAAACTTTTTATATTTATGGAGTAATAACTGTCAAAAAATTGCTGTTTTCGACCTGATTATTGCTAACATTTATAAACCCACCGCGTATGTGTTAAACATGTTAACATAATATCAAGATAAAGAAACACTGTCATTTCTGATGGCTCTTCCACTAATTTGTGATACGCCAAAGATGTTATTGATTTCCTTACTTTGTCTAGTGTCTTATAATATTACATAAAACACTGTAAAAGTACCAACTATAGATATACAATCATGCTTAACAAAACTAACAAGAATTCTAAGCTGGAGAGGTAGTGAGTGTACTAATGAGTTGTACTGATTGACAAGGATGGTTTAGGACAAAAAACTATGCTTTTTTTAATAAACAAATAAACACTGACAAAAACGATCTCTGAATTACATTACTAGTTCTCCAACGTACTGAGACATAAATATATAGAACATATATTTGTGAAATACTGCTAAGTGCCGTGTGTAAGGAAACTTCTCTTTGATTATAACACATCAAATAGCAACCCTATTGTAGCATTATTTCATGTGTATAAAACCCGTTCTTGACATTGAAAGGGAGGAGATATACACGATTCGATTTTTACTGTGATAACACTTGTGAGAGTCTGGTGGCGGTATATTTTACCAGTTAATTGCTCTGTTGTCTATAATGGTTATATTCATAAATAAATAATAACACTGAATTTGTTTAACATATAAAATCCATAACATTCTAAAAATATCAATGTCCATACAAAAGTTCGATTTGATAAATGGGAAAAACATCTCAACAGCTCATTGCTAATTGTATTTATGCACATCTTCGCTGTTTTTCCCATGCAATGTCACTCTCTGCAACCCTTTGCGTTTGCATTGTTTAACTTGTATACGATACCTTCACGCATTCACGACTACAAAATGAGAACTGCAATGATGACCAATTTCATAATGGTGTCTGGTGTACACAGAATGTCAGGACTGAAGATTGGGAAGGGACTAGGGTCTTTGCTGTGGACTAGATAGCCTGAAGGTTTTTCTGCCAGTGTTGCCCTTTAATAGGGTTTTCCCAAGAGGAAGCAAGGCGTTGGAGATGCTGTTGATGATGAAGATAATGATGTTGAATAGTACAATTATTGCAATGTATGAAAGATGCTATTAGTTCCTTATAGATTCTACTGAGGTCTGATTTTATTTGTATATTTGTCAGCCTAAAAGGGAAGTATGTTCCAGGTAAAACAATTAATAAATGTGAATGAACTTTCATTATATGGCAAATTGTAAGCCTCTTCAATTTTAACTTCCAGTTATATTTCATGCATGTTAAATATAATCATCTTGTTCAAATACACTTTGTCAGACCCACTAATTTAACCAAATGTCAATGATTTAGCCTCCTTTTCTGACCATACAGCTCTCAATAATCTTCTTAGAACAAGTTTTTGGTCAAAAGATCTTTGCAGCTGTAGCTTGGTTTCTGTCCAATATCTAATTATCTTTAACGATATATTCCTGAAATGGCTCCATTATAATATTGTACTGTGTAAGAACTATATTAAAATTATCATACCAAAACTTTCGTAATATACCCAATTCATCTTTGGTCTTTCTCCGTTATCTCCATGCACTGTTTATATAAGGCTACTAATAATTAAAACATTCAGATACTTTTCTAAGTTCATATGCTCATATGGTGTAGCTTGTGCATTTTCATCTGACTGGAAATTGCAACGTCCCCACCTTAATTACTCAACTATTAAAAGGATTTTGAAGAGTGGTATTTTGTAATTATGAAAACTTGGTATTTCTATAACGCAAATACATAGTAGTTTCAAATTCTTCAATGTGGTATCGATAAATTAGTTGCTAAGGAAAACAAGTCAGCTAAAGTAGTGAACATGATATTTGGGATTTGCTTGGCAGATAAGCGATTGAACTTTTTCAAGTTTAGCGGTATGTGTATGAGACCATTCTTCCAGTTTATAATTCCATGCAAAGTTAGAAAGGAATGCAAACAACATTTGAAACATTTGTCCAAACATTTGTCCAAACATTTGTCCAAACAGGGCTGTTCGTTTTTACTACAATAATGAATTGCACAAATTTGTGCATGACTCATCACACTTGAATTATTCATTTATGAATTGAACTAAATGAGAGTTTGATTGCATAGATTCGTATAAGCGTATTTTGAAAGTCGATACAGTCTCGTAATCAATAATGTCTCTTTGTAGCTTATTCCAAACATTTACGACTCAGTTGATTTTTTTTAATCGATTTGACTCAAATCACTTTCCTAAAGATTTGAAACAGTTTCCTCTTGTGTAATTATTACACTGGTAAATTTTAAACTACTTGTGATCATTTAGATTATCATAGCAATTTGTGATTGTTTGGAATCGATTCCACCATACGTCCACCTCGCGATTTGGATGGTTTTATCTCTTTGTATCTATTAAAAATTGCTCATATGCTCTAATACCTATATTAATAAGCACAGTAATCAGGAATTGTCATTGCAATTAAAATGTTTCCCTAGTTTTATTCTTAGTTCGGTTGCATTCAAAACAGCTGAATTGAGAAAATATTTACTGAAACTTGATCCTAATGGGGGCACTGACCCTGATGTTTTTTCCCACTCTTTATTTGTAAAATTGCTGTGGTTATAGCACCTAATTTGGCTGTAGTATTTAGGCTAGCTTTGAAGTTTGGAGGTTTCCTCTTGGCTGGCATAAGGATAACATCACCCCTATTCCAAAGGGAGGTACTGCTTCAATATTTCCATCTGAGTATCGTTCTATTCTTATAACGCTAATCCTCTCTAAGATCTTTGACAGGCTTTCAGCTAGACTCCTTTCTTCGTACTGTAATCAGGTAAATGTTATACCTGATTCACAGTTTGGTTTTTGCACTTACTCATGATCTACAGTCTTAGTTAAATCAATCTCGTGTTGTTTTCGTTCTGGTTTTGAGCTAGTCAACAATAAAGCCCTCCTATACAGGGTGTTTAAAACGACACCATTAAAATTACAGGGCGTAATATACAGGGAACAAGAAATAATAACTTAAATAGCCAATGTCCTATTATGTACCAAAAATGAGATAAAACATTAACAATTATATAGCAGAACCAAGGGTGATGTGAGAGCATAAGGACACATTTGTAAAATTTGATTAATTACATAATGAAAATATATTATTGCATCTCTACAAACACTTCATAGACCTTCATTACCCACTTCTCAATCCCACAAGTAGAAAACATCATAGAGTACCTCTTGTAACTCATTGTAGCAATGATGGTATCATTGTGATGAGGAAGTTGATGAAAAATTGTATTCATGGCAGGTTGTTAAAAATACGGGTGGGAAAGTCACACTCAAGAAGCAGGATAGTAGAATAGGTATGAGTGTGACAAATACATTCTCTCCTTTGCGAGACGAATGTGAGGGAAAAGATAGTCAGGATAAGGGAGGGTTAGCCGAAGTGCCTGCCGCCGACCCAGCTCCAACCCCTGACGCTGTGCTACCTACCACCACCACCACCACCACCACCACCACCAAGGGAGCTTCTGCCACCACCGGGGGTTCTCCAACTTCAGCTGCTGGATCCTCCCGAGGGAAAGGTAAGTCTGTGTCCCGAGAAGGTAAGTCTGTGTCGATTGTGGGCGACTCCATGGTAAGACATTTAGTTAGGGCTACCCGCACTAAACTTAGGAAGGTTGTGTGTCTGCCTGGCCATGGAGTTGGGAGGGTTTTAGAGAAGGTGGACCACATCTTGGAAGATAGTGGAGATAACCCCATTATCTGTCTCAGTGCCGGGAGTAACGATGTTGGTAAGGGTAGAAGTGAAGAACTGCTGCAGCAGTATCGGGATGTATTAGATAAAGTTAGGATGAAGGGAGGGATCCCTGTAGTACATTGTATCCTACCCAGAAGAGGAGTTCCCAAGGAATGGACATCCAGGGCGATTGGTGTCAATTGCCGTTTGGAGAAATATTGCAAAGAAAAAGCAATACCATTCATTGATAACTGGGATAGTTTCTATGGGAGAGATGGGATGTACGCAAGGGATGGGGTTCATCTTTCACGGTTAGGGGTTTCTATATTAGCTAGTTCTTTAGATAGGGTGGTTGTGGGGTTTTGAACAGAAATATTGAGAGTGTAAATGAGAGGTTAAATGGAACAATTTTAGCGTCAGGCGAAAGCGATAAGGATATTCAGTCTCATGCTAAAAATGATGACTATATTGCAAATGATAGTAGTGATGGTGCAACGGAAGATGGAAATGTCGTTAGAAATAAAGGTAAATTAGGTATAAATAAAAGAAGTAAATTGAGAGTATATTACACAAACTGTAGGAGTCTATGTAACAAAATGAACGAACTTAGAGCCCTTGTTAGCAAAGCAAATATAGACATAATAGCGCTTACTGAAACGTGGATTAATACAGAAACCAGGCATTTTTTAGCAGAATTTGATATACCAGGATATAGTGTGTTTAAATATGACCGAACAATAAGAGGGGTGGCGGTATAGCAGTGTTTATCAGGAATACATTAAAAAGCTGTATTAAATCAGGTATTAGACTAAATAACGATAATGAAACTGTTTGGGTAGAGGTTAACGAAGGTAGTGAGACCATAGTTATTGGAGTTATGTATAGACCGCCAAATATGAGTAGAAATGACGGAACGTCATTATGGGAGGAAATTAAAATGGCATCAAGGTTTAGCAATGTGTGCATTATGGGGGATTTTAATTTTCCGAATTTTAAATTGGCAGCATCAAATAGGAGACTCTGATTCTGAGGAGTTTATAGAGGTAGTATAAGATAGTTTTTTTATTTCAATTCATAGATACGCCGACTAGAGGTAATAATATTCTCGATTTAGTTTTCAGTAACAATGAACATATGGTAAATAATGTAGAGATAGGGGACCACCTAGGAAATAGTGACCACAATTCTGTGTATTTTAATATACAATGGAAAGGTAATACCAGAGAGAATACAACATTAATACCTGACTTCAGAAAAGTCAATTATGGTTGGTTAAGAAGAGCCCTATTAGCTGACCCTATGGTCAAAAAATTAAGTCGATCCAGGTGTCCAAATGAGTGTACCCCTTCTCAGGCACCTGTCATCTTAAGTCAGGAAGAGACGTCAACCTTGGTAGATACATACGATAATTTTATCGAGTCAGTATTCAATGCACAAAATAAATACATCCCCAAAAGAAAATTTAGATCAACACAGAACCAACCCAAATGGATGAATAATAGACTATTAGATCTTCTAGGACAAAAGAGAGGAATATATAGAAAAATTAGGAAAGGCGAAATTCACCTACTTGCTTACTATCAGAATCTATCAAGACAGGTAAAAAAGGATATTAGGAAAGAAAAAAGAAATTATGAAATTAAGGTTGCCAATGACTCAAAAAATAATCCTAAAGCTTTTTACCAACTATATAAATCCAAGGTTAGAGATGTAATTGGTCCCCTTAAAACTTCGATAGGAGAAATGACAGAAAATGATTTAGAAATGTGCAGTACATTAAATAGTCAGTTTCTTTCCGTTTTCACTAATGAAAATTTGGCACAGTTTCCAGAAGTCCGTAAGGTATATAGCGATAGTATAGAAAATAGGTTAAGTACGGTTACTATAAGTAGAAATGATGTGCTTAAGGAAATTGACAGACTGAAACCTCATAAATCGCCTGGTCCGGATGAGGTATATGCTAGAGTATTAAAAGAATGTAGGGATGAGTTAAGTTACCCATTAACATTTTTATTTAACAAGTCATTGGAGACAGGTATAGTTCCAGAAGCTTGGAAGCTTGCAAACGTAGTTCCGATCTTCAAAAAAGGTGACAAATCAATAGCATCCAATTACCGTCCCATTAGTCTTACATCAATCATAGGAAAGCTACTAGAGTCAATTATTGCTAGTAAAATTTGAAACCACTTAGATACATTTAATTTAATAAATTCTTCTCAGCATGGATTCACTCAGGGACGTTCTTGCCTTACTAATTTGCTTAGTTTTTTCTCAGAGGTATATGAAGCAGTAGATAATGACAAGTCATATGATATAATATATTTAGATTTCAGTAAAGCCTTCGACAGAGTCCCCCATGAGAGATTGATGAGAAAGGTTGAGGCGCATGGAATAGGTGGGGCGTTGTTGGGATGGATAAGGTCATGGCTAATTGGTAGGAAGCAGAGAGTCAGCATAAATGGTACGAAGTCAGAATGGGGAGCAGTCAAAAGTGGTGACCCCCAGGGATCTGTATTAGGTCCTCTGTTGTTTGTTATATACATAAATGACCTTGATTTAGGTATAACTAGTAGGATAAGTACATTTGCAGACGATACCAAAATGGGGAGAACAATTGATTCAGATAGAGATATAGAGTGCCTCCAAAGGGATCTAGATACCTTACACGAATGGTCAGTAAATTGGCAGATGAAGTTTAACATCGACAAATGCAAGGTATTAAAGATAGGGAAGATGCATACAAATGTTAAATATAAACTAGCTAATATGGAATTAGAAAACTCGAATTGTGAGAAAGATCTAGGTGTGTTTGTTAGCAATGATTTGAAGCCTAGACAACAGTGTATAAGCGTTCGAAACAAGGCAAACAGGATTCTCGGGTTCATCTCTAGGAGTGTGAGTAACAGAACTGCTGATGTTATCTTAAAACTTTACTTGTCATTAGTGAGACCCCATATGGATTATGCTGTTCAATTTTGGTGTCCTTATTACAGAATGGACATAGATTCATTGGAGAGAGTACAACGTAGAATGACAAAAATGATCCATAATATTATAAATCTTCCGTATAAAGAAAGGTTAAAGAAATTAGGCTTACATTCGTTAGAGAGACGCAGAGTTAGAGGGGATATGATAGAGGTGTTCAAGTGGGTTAGTGGGATTAACAAAGGGGACATGAAAAATCTACTAAAGCTCAGTGATAGCGAAAGAACTCGTACCAATGGTTTCAAATTAGAAAAATTTCGTTTCAGAAAAGATATAGGCAAATATTGGTTTGGTAACATAGTTGTAGATGGGTGGAATGGACTACCAAGTGCTATAGTGGGATTAAAAACGGTAGGGAGCTTTAAGATAAAATTGGATAAGCATATGGACGAGAAGGGTTGGGTGTGAAGGGGGAT
This sequence comes from Paralithodes platypus, assembly GCA_032716605.1. Classification (NCBI taxonomy): domain Eukaryota; kingdom Metazoa; phylum Arthropoda; class Malacostraca; order Decapoda; family Lithodidae; genus Paralithodes; species Paralithodes platypus. The sequence continues at coordinate 20,048,669 of CM064522.1, read as the reverse complement.
CAACAGGGTTGGGCCAATCAGCGCTCTGCAGACCCCGTAATCCTGCGTTAATCTCTAACCGTTTTGGTAAGATGATTTTCAGGGTATTAGAGTGTTGAGCCTATAATTGGGCTTTGTAATTGGGGTTGTGTGGGACAGGAATCTGCCTTGCTTAGGCCAATCGGCTTTCTGCAGACTCCCATTTTCTTATGTTCTTATGTTCTTATGTTCTTGTTTCCCCGGCGAAGGCCCTACTTGCTCGATATTTTGCTTCAGAATTTCTTCAAAATGTGTGTCATTGGTGGTTGGTAACACTAACCTGCCGAATAGAGTTGAATGAAAGGTATTGATACCTTTATGGATAACATCATTTGCGGAGGTATTGACTGGAAGACGGGTGGCCTGAAACAACTGAGGCTGAGGTTTGATGAACTCTTCTGGAATCCCATTTTCTGTGGAGGTTTTGGTCCTGAAGTGTTCTGTATTACGGAGTGGGGGGTGGGGGGGGGGGTCCCATATCCCGGAAGGAACATCAATATATTTATCATCTCTATCTCTATCATAGAGCAAGCAAAGTAGAATGTAATCAGGGAGGGTAGCAACACTTTTCAAGTTGACCTTCAGCCATATCACATGAATATTAAGAAAATTAATGGTACTAATCGATAATATCATAATCCCACAGGCCACCTGCAAGACTCAGATTATGAAACGTCAATTTTAAGTCTCAGTATTTGCAACATAATTGTAAATTATGAATTCGGGATTATTTCAAGAGGGTGTATATTTAATGCCTTAGATGTATCCTACAGGTGACGGCAAAAAAGGAATATTAAAAAAATAAAAAATACATACTGTAGGTTCAAGAATACTCGCCCCAATAGCTTACTTGCATGATTATTATGTTCTCTCCACCAACCAACTTTACTCCTAAACTCGATTAATGAAATTAACAAACACATGTGGCAGTCCGGTGATTCGAACCCAGGACCCTCACACCGAAAATCAACACACTTATGCATTGCGCCACGAAGACAGTTAAAGAATGCTGCACAAGCCTACGATTTATTATGCAGTTTCGAATCCTGCATACCAATCTTAGCATGTACATTCATTCCAACTGCACTATCGGAGGCTATGAATAGGTGAATGGAAGAAGTAATTAATGGGGCGCTTAACCCTATGGAAGGCCTCTCTATAAACTACTCCTGAACCAGAATTAATTATTATGTTCTCTCCACCAACCAACTTTACTCCTAAACTCGATTAATGAAATTAACAAACACATGTGATAAATGATGAAATGGAACTGTTCTTGAAGTATATCTTCAAAACCTATTTGGACACTGAAGAACTATCTGGAGAGTGTAAACTAGCCAATGTGATCCAATCTTGAAGAAGGGGGTCAATACATTAATGCCTTGATAATGATCGGCCAATTATTCCAATATCTATGATTGTAAAACAACTGCAAGGAATACAAACTTGTACAATAGTTGACCACCCACATCTATGTAATTGACTTCAATCTTGGCTTCACGTGATACTGATCGTGACTTACTAAATTGCTAGAATGTTAAATGAATACAGCCAGAATAGTGCTATATATTTGTTGTTATTGAATTTTCAAACATATTTTGGATAAAGATAATTATATAAAAAAACTTTGCTTTGAGCATCGATGCATCGAAAACTGTCAGGTACAAAACAACGTGTTGTGTTAAATTGGTAGGCCTACTTATTTATCCTAATGAACTTTCGTAATTATTGTAATACAACAAACCCGGACTTTAGTCTACATTCCAACCCTACACACTTCGGTTCTCTCTAGTTTAGTGAACAGCAAACTCTGGACATTTGTAATAGATGATGCTGGAAAGGTGCCTGTCATAATTTCGGTACACATTCATACTACATACCCACAATGAAAACTGGTACTGATGCAACTGTATTTAATATGCTTAGAGCACACATATTCAGTACAATATGTTTGTAAAAGCAAGGGAACGTTCATAGAATGCCGGTGGGCTTATGATGAAGTATTGAAGCTAAGTACAGCACGAATTTGCTCGCAATAAAATCTCTCCCAGATAATATTGAGTGTCGAACCCGACCGAATTAGTAGGTAAACAGGTTCAGTATGAAAATCACTTAGCCAAACCTCCCCTGCGCCCTCTACTGTGTATCATTGATTTTCTGTAGCCCCCCCCCCCTTTTTCCTATGTGTATGAAGGAGACACAAGGAAAATCTGCCAGTAACAAGTGTCCCCCACAAAACTGAAAGAAGGATAGAGAGTCAAATGCAAGGTGTACAAGAAACGAAAAGTCTGGATACACGGAGCTTGAAGCAGTCTAAAAGATAGGATGATGGAGAGACAGATTGAGGGAGAGATTTCCAAAGTTTGAAACATATGCCTAATGCTTTGACATCCAAACATAAATCGGTAAAACAACACCCTTAGAGACCTACAGTATAACAAGAGTAACACGAACAAGGGCATTATACAATGCCAGAAGAAAGCTTGGAGAAAGTGTTGATCACTATGCACACAATTCATAATATCAGCAGCTACCCATGTACTCACTGTAACAGACAATTTTACCACTTCAGAACAGCTATAAACGGTAATGGTCAAATACAAAAACATAATTTACTTTTCAGAGAACCCTCTTCCTGAGAGTAAACTGTTCTATTCTTCAACATGGATGCAATTACTGAGCCTTAGTTTGTACTCTGCTCAATGTGTTCATCAAAACAACAACCACTGCAGAAATTAGTGGTCAACTTATTTATGTGGAAGATCAAAAATATACCCCTCGAAAGCCCAAATCCCAAATCCCTTTTACATGTACAGCAAACTTGACCAAAGTAAAACTTCATAACTTACAAGCTCTAAAGAAATGCTGGGAGTTAACTGCAGTAGGCAATTTTGACATCCTCTTTGAGGTCAAAGAAAGGTCATGAGATTTACCAGCAATTAGAGGAAGACGATGCAAATGATCACTAAAGAAGGTGCTGGGACGCCCTACTTATCTGGTAAGTTGAAAAGTGGTAACATTAAATGTATATATATATATATATATAGTTTGTGACTTTATATAAAAAACAGATACATTCAGAGATAGTTGGAGCCTTGAATGAAGCCTAGGAGAGAGAAAGAATGTACTGTACACAATATAGTAAAGCAGATATGTATAGCAAATGGCATAGAGACTACTAAGACAAACATTGCTGTAAAGACATCCAAGGCAAACTGGATATTAATTGAATAAATATGATAAACTGAAATTATTAACAAAACAGTATTCGAGAGTAATGATTACGCTATGTTGTACCTTCAGGTAGCTACAGTAAGCTGCCTGTAACAAGTGTCGCCCCAAAAATGGAAAGAACGATAGAGGGCCAAATTCAAGGTGTGTTAGAGTAAAAATGTCTGGACACACAAAGTTTCTAGCATTATAAGTCATAAGATGACGGAAAGACAGATTGCAGAAGAGAGTTCCATAGTTTACTTGTTGAGTGGAAAAAAACCTGGGAAAATCAGTTAATTCTTGGATTATAGAATTGGACAAAATAGGGATGGGAATGTGCTGAAAGGTGGGTGCTACCTACTCACCATAAGGGAAGAGGTATTGTTACGGCCTAGTCGGGCCTCAACTGTCAGTACACACACATGTCCGCGCAGCTATCAACCAGGTGTAACAGTTAACTTATTTAAACCACTTTACTATACTTAAAACCTCATTTGAGTTCCCAAGAATAAGCAGTAATAATTAGGCTATGCATACAACTTATTTAAATGCAATAGACAAACTTTATTAACTATAAAGGTACATAATATAAACTTTAAACAACTGGTCAAAACTCAATGATCACAAACAACAATCAACACATTCACACACTCCAGATTAACATGATTTCGAGAACGGGACTTCAGGATTAAACTCTCAGTGCTCAGTCCCGCAATATCAGGCTTAAGTGTTCAGTCAGCTCAGTCCCGCAATGTAAGGGTTAAATCCAGCCAGCCAGGACCTAAGCACAACTACACTACCATAACTTCTCAATAGACTTTATTTAATAAAAAGTCAATACCAGTATGTTAAGCAAACTATCAAAACTATATAAATCTCTATCATATACTCTTTATAATTCTATAATAAACTTCAGATAAATTTTAGTGTACTACTGTACGGTTATAACATTTGTATGAGAGATTAACACCTTAAGAGCGGCCTATGCGGTTTATTTATATGTACCGCCCAGCGGGGTGTTTTTAGCCAAAATAGGGCTGTTTACGTGATCATTTTCATGCCTAAATAAGACCCAGAACGTAAAACAAGTACCTATCCCTGAAAGGGCATAAACAGAGCTTTCGAATGACACCATAACGATCCTTTTATGATGGCTAGTTTTCTTGCAATAACCGTGCAACGCGAGTGCAAAAAGCATGTAATTCGGTACTTTTCCCATATAATTCAGTATGTAGCGAGTGAGAGAGGGAGGAGGGAGCTGAGATTTGTGTCAGTAGGTTCGCCGCGGTGGTCTGGAGCAGTCATACGCTCGCTAGTCTCCTGCCACCACTTGTCTTTCTCTCTCAGCAACATTACGTGCTGAAATTGCCACTCGACCTATGTCGAGCGCCGCCACATAGTCCAGCTTTATTAAATACGACTTATGTGGTGAGCCGCTTTTTAAGGGTTAAAGACTAACTATTTATTAACAGTGTGCAGAGTACTGTATTCAGACAGAGTTACAATTAAGCTAACCATTAACGGATACCCTACCACAAACTAACACTCTAATATAACTACCGGAAATGGAAGCTAGTCGGTTCCCGTTTGGGACAATTAAACAGCTGTTAAGCACTCTTAATTATCCCGACCTCCAGGAACCCATCGTCTAATCACAATAGCTCACACGTTAACTAAAAGGGAAAGCTCAGGGAAAGATCGCACAACTCACATTTACCCTATGTTATGACAACTACTTATCTCATTTCCACGGTTTAACAATGGTGTGTCAGCTTCTCAGTCACGTAACCACCACCACAAAGCTCCACACTCTACCACCACTGACTAAGCAATCTCACTAACCCCTCACCTCACATTAGCTCACAATCTCCAATACCCCGTCATTCATACTCACAGCCAATGGACAGGCAGCTTACAGCTCCCCGCCAAATCCACGCTATTCTCTCAAACAGTCATTCTAAACTAGGAGTGAGTATAGGGTTTCAGAAATCTTCATCATGTCTTGCAAGCATCGGTGAGGGTGGCGAGTGATAAGGTGTTCCAGAGGGCTTCGTTCGAACCAGGCATCTTATGGATGACGAATGGCGAGGAGACAGTGAAGCAGTTTCAGTTAGCTTCGGGGAGACCCTTCAAACATCGGTGAGGGTGGCGAGTGATCAGGTGTTCCAGAGGGCTTCGTTTGAACCAGACACCTTGTGGATGACGAACGCCGAGGAGACAGCGAAGCAGTTTCAGTCAGCTTCGGGGAGACCCGTAATAGTATACACTAAGAAAGCTCTGAAGATCACTGATTATTGTAATAACGGTAACAGAGTAAGAGAGATGCAACATTGGAAGTAACAAGGTTTGAACGGAATATCAAAATCAGGAGCCCGAAGAATTGGGTAGCGGAAAAGAATTTGCTTGACATTATTGAAGGTTTGTCACATTCAGTACTCCATTTAAACTTAAAATTCTTTTTCAACAGCTATGTGAGGGGGAGCGGTTATCTTTGAAAAGTTAACTATGAACCTCCTGTAATAACCCACCATACCCAAATATCTCTGGATGTCTTTTTTACCTTTGGGAACAGGAAAATCATTGATAGCTTCTACCTTTACCGTGGGTGGTGCAACTTTGCCTTGACCAATTACATAGCCCAAGTACTGTACTTTTTATTTGACAAACTCACACTTAGCCAAGTTCACAACAAGATTGGCATAAGAAAGCTTTGCAAAAAGATCCCCAAGTTGTCTCAAATGTTCACTCCAGGACATACTAAATACTACTACGTCGTCAAGGTAGACGATGCACCCCTCTATGTCTCCAGTAATCATATTCATTAGTCTCTGGAAGGTTGCCGGAGCATTTTTCATGCCAAACGGCATCACACTGCACCGAAATGTTTGATCATTTGCAACAAAACGAGATATCTCCTTTGCTCGAGGTGTCAGAGGGACTTGCCAATAGCCCTTCATCAGATCAATCTTTGTTATGAACGTTGCATTTCCGACTCTGTCTATACAATCGTCCACTCTTGGGAGTGGAAAAGTATCTGTCTTAGTCTAAGAGTTAACCTTCCTATAATCAATGCAGAATCTATAGGACCCACCCGGCTTAGGGACTAGAATGACAGGGCTGCTCCATTGGCTGATGCACCTCTCCACCAGACGTCTATCAACCTGGTCAGTCCGGGGGTATCAAGAAACACATCTACATGATTGGAAAGAAGGGTTAACAGCGCTCTTGCCTGGTTCGGTGGCAGATGGGTAAGTTTATTGTTCATATTACCCCAAGTAGAAGAATTTTCAGAGCATTCTGGCTTTTCCAAGAACACTGGGCAGTCAGGGTCATCACTCTGTTTGGGAACACTCACACACACAGGCTTAGAAGGTGAGGCAGAGGAGGAGGAAGGGTTGCGATGGTAAGGCTTTATCACAGTTAACACAGTTGGCATTTCTTTCTTTTGTCAGAAGTTGCCACTAGGTAATCAGTCTGACCAACTTTACGTACTACTTTGTAGGGACCATGACATTTTGCAGTTAAAGGCTGACCTGACAAAGGGAGCAAGATCAATACCTCATCATCAGGATAAAATTCCCTGTTCTTAGCCCTACGATCATACCATATCTTCATTGTCTGCTGCGCTCGTTCTAAATGGTTACCTGCAAACTCCCAGGAATGAAGCAGTCTAGATTTGAACTCTGTTACATAACTTAGGAGGTTAGTTGTCCCTTCATTCTCCACCCACTGTTCCTTCATCAACTGGAGGGGTCCTCGAACCTGATGTCCAAAGATAAGCGAGTTGGGTGTGAAACCAAAACTTTCAGTGGGCACTTCCCGAGAGGCAAACAAAAGAAAGGGTACCCCTTTGTCCCATTCCTTACCAGTTTCCTCACAAAATGTCTTAAGCATTGATTTTTAAAGCCTGATGGTACCGCTCAAGAGCTCCTTGACTTTGTGGGTGATAAGCACTTGAAACTATATGCTCAACCCCAAGTTCCTTCAGAGACTGTTTAACCCTCTCCAACATATGACGCAATTTTGAGTCTATTGGGGATACTTTAAAGCCTTTGTTACCATCAGGGGTATCTAGAAATCTTTAGTTTAGTTACTTCAACCTCTGCAGTTGTCTTTGAGTTAGCTGTGGGCAGAAAACTAATTTTGGAGAGGTAATTATAAGAGTGAGAGAACTCTATTTCTTATTGCTAATCTACAAACCTCTGCGGCATAAATGCGTGAAAGGGTTAAAACGTTTAGAAGTAAAGTTACTGCCCTGGTCAGGTTGTACTTCTTGTGGAAAGCCAAATCTGGTGAAGAAGTGAAGGAGCTCCCGAACTACCACCTTAACAGTCATGGTCTGCAGAGGAATAGCTTCAGGGTATCTAGTGGCCATATCCATAATGGTCAGCATATAACAGTGACCCTGAGAAGTTTTTGGAAGAGGACCAACAATGTCTATTAGCACTCTAGTGAAGGGAGTATCAAACACAGGTAATGGGACAAGTGGGTTAGGTGGATTGGTTTGGTTAGGTTTTCCTACAATTTGACAGGTATGACCGATACGGCAAAAGTTGGCAACATCCGCAACCATTCCTGGCCAAAAGAAATGTTGGTGGAGGCGCTCCACTGTTTTGCGCACACCTAAATGACCTGAAAGAGGGGAGGAATGGGCAATGTTAAGAATTTCCTCTCTCAACCTTTTTGGCACCACCCCTTGCTCTAAGTCCCATGCACCATCATCGTCCGGTAGATTTGGTGGCTTCCACCTTTGACACAGGATACCGTTTTTCATTCATGAAAGAGCACACTGAAAGCTCCTTCTTACTCTCATCCTCACTCACAGCACTTTCAATCAGCTTCCTACACTCTGTATCACTCTGCTGCAACTCTACCAAGCTTCTGGGATCCTTCACAGCATTAGGGTTAACATTAGTAACATCAGAAATAAATCAGACAAGTTTACATCAAGATCACCCACAGGAGAGGAATTCACCCCGTCACAAGCAGCATTCCCCGCACCTGTACCCAGAAAAGAGGAAACAGTGTTAGGGTTATGAGGATCTATCGGGTCAGTGATATTGGCCATGGATCGTGTCACCGCACATGCAATAAAAGTCTCAGGCAATTCCCTCTCAAGCTCACAGGTCAGTGGCTCGACAACAGGGGAAATAGATAGGACTTGGGCAATGTCAAAGCAAACTTCCATAAACTTAGAGCTATGTTTAAAGAAACTGACTGGAGCTTTTTAATTAACAATAACGACATAAATACATCTTGGAAGTTATTCGAAACCACTTACCTAAAAGCAGTGCAAGACTGCATACCATCGAAAATACGGCGTCCAGGCCATAATAATAAGCCCAAATGGTGGAATAAAGATATTTCAAACTGACTGCTTGCTAAAAAATTTGCTAATGATAGATTAAAATCTTCACAAAATGACGAAGAACGGGTGAAATTTGTAGAGCTACGACGCAAAGCCAAAAAGTTAATTAAGCAAAGTAAAAAGACCTTAGAGTTACATATTGCGAATCAAAGTAAAACAAACCCGAAAGAATTCTATAGTTATATCAGAAAGAAAAAAGTAGTTACTTCAACTGTTGGACCGTTAGTCGATGAAAATGGAGAATACACCAAAGACGAAGTACAAATGAGTAATGCCCTGAATACCTTTTTTGCATCAGTTTTTACAACAGAAGACCTCAGTGATATCCCTACACCATCGCCGATTCAGATTGATAATTCAGATGTTTTAAGCAATATCACCGTTACAGAGAGAGAAGTATTGAATTGTTAGATAAACTCAAGGTAAATAAAACGCCTGGACCTGATACAATCTCGCCTAGAGTTCTAAAGGAAGCTAAGGATGAGCTCTCCAAACCACTGACATTACTATTCAATAAATCCTTGCAGTCTGGAACTATGCCTGATCAGTGGAAGCTAGCCAACGTAACACCGATATTCAAAAAAGGCAGCAAATCCCTACCCAGTAACTATCGTCCAATTAGCTTAACCTCAGTTGTATGTAAAATGCTAGAAACGGTCATACGAGACAGACTCGTAAATCACTTAGAGGAAAATAACATACTTAAAGATACTCAACACGGCTTTCGTAAAAAACTTTCCTGTTTAACAAACCTCTTAGACTTCTTCCACGATATCCTCAACCTCTACGATGAGAGTAAAGCTGTAGATATTATATACCTTGATTTTCAAAAGGCCTTTGACAAAGTTCCCCACAAACGTTTACTGCTAAAACTAAAAGCGCATGGAATACAAGACGGTGTGTTGAAATGGATAGAAAATTGGCTCAGCGACAGAAAGCAAAGAGTAGTCATAACCGGTAAGGCATCTAAATGGACCAATGTAAGTAGCGGGGTACCCCAGGGATCGGTACTAGGACCAATTATCTTTCTAATTTACATCAACGACATAGATGAGGGTCTCACCTGCACAATCTCAAAATTTGCTGACGATACAAAAATTGCAAATAGCGTACTCTCAAAAGAACAAGTTGACGATATGCAACACAATCTAGATAAATTGTCATGTTGGGCCCAAATTTGGCAAATGAGTTTCAATGCGGATAAATGTAAAGTACTACATATCGGATACCTAAATGAGAAAGCAAACTATTCGATGAATGGCACTCAGCTTAAGAATGTAAACAGAGAAACCGATCTGGGAGTAACAATATCGAGTAACCTAAAACCGAGTCAACAATGTTCAGAAGTTGTTAAGAAGGCAAACAAAATAATTGGCTTTATAGGCAGGTCATTTGAGCATATATCCAAAGACGTTATCCTAACCCTTTACAATTCCTTAGTCCGCCCTCTTCTGGAATACTGCGTTCAATCCTGGTGCCCTTATTACCAAAAAGATATAAACAAGCTAGAACGAGTTCAACATAGAGTTACCAAAATGATACCTAGCCTAAAGAACAAACCATACGAAGAGCGTCTTAGAGAATTAAATCTATTTCCTTTAACCCAGCGCAGATTAAGAGGTGACTTAATTCAAGTGTTCAAAATCATCAAAGGCATCGACAATATGAACTGTAGTAAGTACTTCACTATCGACCAATCTAATTACACGCGGGGAAACGGTTGCAAAATTATTGGTAAATCTTTTAACTCACACGAATCTAAGAATTTCTTCTTCAATCGAGTTGTCAACTTGTGGAATGGGCTTCCCCGAAACGTTATAGACTGCATCACCGTTGATTCATTTAAACTCCGCCTAGACAAATATCTCGCATCAAACCCGCGACTGACTGCGTTTGTAAATGAATAACTTTATTTTATCCCCCCCTCAGTTACTAACCAATCTGTCCCCTACTAACTTCCTAATCCTGCCACGGACATTAGTTCCAGGGCAGTAATTCCCTTTCCAATGTTTCCTTACCCACTCTAAACCACTGTTTGGACACTTGATCCTCAGTGTTTTAGAGGACAAGCAACCTAGAAGGGTCACTAGATCTGTTGTTGCTTGATTTCCTTTGTACTCCTTTGTACCTTACCTCCAGCTATGTCATTCCCTAACAGGAATGAGACACCAGGTACTGGTAATTTGTCAACCAGACCAACACTCACCACACCTCAAGACGTAGTACACTGCAGTTCGACCTCCACCACTGGAACCGTCATACTGTGCCCTTGAACACCCTGCAACAAGACATGTTTTTGTGACTCAATGGGTTTATCTGTGGGGTTAATTAGCAAGGATTGTGAAGCACCAGTATCTCTCAGAATTTGTACTGTATACTTCTTGTTGTCAAGAGAGATCGTACCATCAGACAAAAACGTCTTGTAATGACTTGACACTGAATCGGTAGCACAGTTACTCAAAGCTAGTCCTGCTGCAAAGTTTTCCACTGCACTACCATCCTCATAGCCCGAACCTGTCCCGGGTTTGGGTACATAATTTTCCTGAGCTTCAGAGGGTGTACACACCACAAGATTTGCCTTTCTCACATCTCTTGCTTTCTTATAACAAATTGGAGCAGTGTGCCCTCCTTTACCACAGTAGGTGCACACTTGCTCAGACCTTTTGGATTGATTGGAAGTTTTGGAGGTAGAGGCGTCTTTTGATTTTAAGGTCTCTGGTTTCCCATAGAACTTTTGAAATATTTGTCCTATAGAGCCATTTTTAGGCTTTGACTCTTGGGGCTGATCACGTGACTGAGGCTTACGGCGATATGGGCCCACATTTAGGACATAATCATCAGCGATAGTGGCTACTTCCTCTAACTTATCCATCTTGCGCTCCTTCAAATACATCGCTACTGTGGGGTCAATTTTCCACAGAAAATGTTCAACGAGCATAAGAGCACGTAAAGAAGTGAAGTCCTGAGCTGCTTTACTTTTTAGCCAACGATCAAAGGAAGTAGTCATTTCGCTCATGAATTCAACGTTAGTTTGTTCTGCGCGTTTATGAGTCTTTCTAAATTTCTGTCTGTATGATTCAGGGTGCAACTGATATGCAGTCAAAATAGCTACTTTTAGTGCATCATAGTCCTTTTGGACGTTTGTACTAGCTGAAACGTAAGTTGTGCGTGCTTTCCCTATCAACACTGGCTGGATTATAAAGGTCCAATCATTTTTGGGCCAGTTCCTCCCAGTCGCAATCTCTTCGAATAAAGTGAAAAAGTAATCAAATTTTTTTTCAACAAAAGGAGGGAGCATTTTGGTACTGTAGTGAGAATATTTAGAACGAGCAGGAGGAGGCGCTGCTCTTTCCTGACGCAAAATTAGCATGCGGTACTCATGATCCATTCTTAAGCGTTCTATTTCTATGAATTGTTCTGCCGTATACACAATGCCACCTGGCAAAGACCGCTCAGCAAGACTTTCCTGGCTACCAGAATGATGTGACCTCGCAAGACTTTCACGGCTTCCAGAATGATGTAACCAAATATCAAAATAGTCATTATGAAGCTGCCTAGTGCATCAGCACCGACCGCACTGTCCTGAACCCCTTGTTCAGTACACCTATCATCATGGTAAGGGTGAACTGTACCAAAAAGCTTGTACTTCACTTTATTCTGAAGAAGAAACTTGTTAAACTGGGAGGGATTTGCTATGTTAAGATACCCTGCTAACATCAAGAGTTCATCTCTTGAAAGACTGTCAACCTCTGCTTCAGTCACACCTTCACTGGTGGCGAAAGCCTGGGCATCATCTCTCGAAATTATAACCATGATAAATAGCAGGGTAACTAGGACCCGCACTAGTGGTTCAATCACAAAATCACCACAGAATGTTCTCGAAATCCTGGCAAGGTCGCCACTTCTGTTACGGCCTAGTCGGGCCTCAACTGTCAGTACACACACATGTCCGCGCAGCTATCAACCAGGTGTAACAGTTAACTTATTTAAACCACTTTACTATACTTAAAACCCCATTTGAGTTCCCAAGAATAAGCAGTAATAATTAGGCTATGCATACAACTTATTTAAATGCAATAGACAAACTTTATTAACTATAAATCTCTATCATATACTCTTTATAATTCTGTAATAAACTTCAGATAAATTTTAGTGTACTACTGTACGGGTATAACATCTGTATGAGTGATTAACACCTTAAGAGCGGGTGGAGGAGTATATTTGATGTGCCGCCCAGCGGGGGTTTTCACCGTAAACGAGCTTGTTTCCGTGCTCGTTTTCATGCATAAACAAGAGCCAGAGTGTAATACAAGTATGCATCCCTGAAAGGGCGTTAATTCAGCTTTCCAATGACACCAGAACCATCCTTCTACGATGGCTGGTTGTCTTGCAATGATCGTGCAACCGAAGGGAAAAATTGGTAAAATACGGTAATTTTCTTACATTATTACGTGTGAAACGAGTGAGAGAGGGTGGAGTACAAAGGAGTACAGCTCAGTAGCTCCACAGCCACCGTGGTGAGCGGTCATGAGGTAACCTACGCTCCTCCCACTGCTCCGCTCTCTCTCAGAGCACATTACGTGCTCAAAATTGCACTCGACAATAGCCGGGACCCGCCACATAGGCCACATTTATTTAACTCGACAATAGGCGGGTGCCGCCAGTTAAGGGTTAAAGACTAACTATTTATTAACAGTGTGCAGAGTACTGTATTCAGACAGAGTTACAATTAAGCTAACCATTAACGGATACCCTACCAGAAACGAACATTAGAATATAAGTGCCGGAAATGGAAGCTTGTCGGTTCCCGTTTAGGACAATTAAACAGCTGTTAAGCACTCTTAAGTATCCCGGCCTCCAGGAACCCATCGTCTAATCACAATAGCTCACACGTTAACTAAAAGGGAAAGCTCAGGGAAAGATCGCACAACTCACATTTACCCTATGTTATGACAACTACTTATCTCATTTCCACGGTTTAACAATGGTGTGTCAGCTTCTCAGTCACGTAACCACCACCACAAAGCTCCACACTCTACCACGCCAAAACTTCCACTGACTAAGCAATCTCGCTAACCCCTCACCTCACATTCGCTCACAATCTCCAATACCCAGTCATTCACACTCACAGCCAATGGACAGGCAGCTTACAGCTCCCCGCCAAATCCACGCTATTCTCTCAAACAGTCATTCTAAACTAGGAGTGAGTATAGGGTTTCGAAAATCTTCATCATGTCTTGCAAACATCGGTGAGGGTGGCGAGTGATAAGGTGTTCCAGAGGGCTTCGTTCGAACCAGGCATCTTGTGGATGACGAACGCCAAGGAGACAGTGAAGCAGTTTCAGTCAGCTTCGGAGAGACCCTTCAAACAGCGGTGAGGGTGGCGAGTGATCAGGTGTTCCAGAGGGCTTCGTTTGAACCAGGCACCTTGTGGATGACGAACGCCGAGGAGACAGCAAAGCAGTTTCAGTCAGCTTCGGGGAGACCCGTAATAGTATACACTAAGAAAGCTCTGAAGATCACTGATTATTGTAATTGTATACACTAAGAAAGCTCTGAAGATCACTGATTATTGTAATAACGGTAACAAAGTAAGAGAGATGCAGCATTGGAAGTAACAAGGTTATCTCTGCCCAATCGGATACAGTTGATAGATCAGAAGATAGGTGTGGTATGGCCTCATCACGTGAGTTTCTGTGTTCTTGAGAGCTCTCTCAGTGCACCCGCCTTTCATCACAAAGGAAATCAAGCAACAACAGGTCCAGCGACCCCTCATGGCTGCTTGCCCTCCAAAACACAGTCCCACTCCTATTCTGTCCAGCTCTCCAACCCAAGAATTAGTAAAGTTTCTCACTCTTGCTTCTACTCAACAAGTGAACTCTGGAACTCTCTCCCTCAATTAATTGCATCTTATGACTTGAACTGCTTTTAACCAGGCATTTTTACCCCAACGTCCCTTGAAATTGGCTCTGTTACTCTTTTGGCTTTTGGGGAGACACTCGGCACAGGCAACCTGCCTTTTGTCTCCTTCATACACATAGAAACATATATTGTTGAACCCGTGCATACCACCTGAGAATATATATGGCTAACTGAAAAATAGTAGGGTTATAATGTTTGTTCAACATGTTAAAATATCAAGCCACTGCGTACTTAATATGTTTTGTATCTAGTATTTTTGTATTTATCACGCTTCATATCTACCTCACTTTGAACCCTAAACGTTCTGTACCCATAATGTCGTACATAATACGATTTCCATAATTAACGCTTCGTCCACGTAAAACTTCTTCCTTAAGACATGTCGCCTCCAAGATATTTCCTTCCCGTGATGTTTTTCACCGAAATTGTGTCGTACCTTAATTTGTCCAAACACATTTGTCAAGATGTTTTATAATGCGTCTTACAAAACAGATTTTTCGCCTCTTGGAAGGTTTCCTACCGAATGTCCTCCGTAATTATGTCTTCCATGTCTAAAGTTCTTGTATAAACTACGGTATTGTTCATAGCGTTAAATACCTACATCTTGTGCATGATTTATTTTATGCTAACACCTTTATTGCCAAACTTTCCACTCCAAACACTTATTACAAAGGAGTACAAAGGAGTACAAAGGAAATCAAGCAACAACATATCTAGTGACCCTTCTAGGCTGCTTGTCCTCCAAAACACTGAGGATCAAGTGTCCAAACAGTGGTTTAGAGTGGGTAAGGGAACATTGGAAAGGGAACTACTGCCCTGCCACTAACGTGGCAGGACTAGGAAGTTAGTAGGGGACATATGGGTTAGTAACTGAGGGGAGGATAAACTAAAGTTATTCATTTACAAATGCAGTCAGTCGCGGGTTTGATGCGAGATATTTGTCTAGGCGGAATTTAAATGAATCAACGGTCTATAACGTCTCGGGGAAGCCCATTCCACAAGTTGACAACTCGATTGAAGAAGAAATTCTTAGATTCGTGTGAGTTAAAAGATTTACCAATAATTTTGCAACCGTTTCCCCGCGTGTAATTAGATTGGTCGATAGTGAAGTACTTACTACAGTTCATATTGTCGATGCCTTTGATGATTTTGAACACTTGAATTAAGTCACCTCTTAATCTGCGCAGGGTTAAAGGAAATAGATTTAATTCTCTAAGACGCTCTTCGTATGGTTTGTTCTTTAGGCTAGGTATCATTTTGGTAACTCTACGTTGAACTCGTTCTAGCTTGTTTATGTCTTTTTGGTAATAAGGGCACCAGCATTGAACGCAGTATTCCAGAAGAGGGCGGACTAAGGAATTGTAAAGGGTTAGGATTACGTCTTTGGATTTATGCTCAAATGATCTGCCTATAAAGCCAATTATTTTGTTTGCCTTCTTAACAACTTCTGAACATTGTTGACTCGGTTTTAGGTTACTCGATATTGTTACTCCCAGATCGGTTTCTCTGTTTACATTCTTAAGCTGAGTGCCATTCATCGAATAGTTTGCTTTCTCATTTAGGTATCCGATATGTAGTACTTTACATTTATCCGCATTGAAACTCATTTGCCAAATTTGGGCCCAATGTGACAATTTATCTAGATTGTGTTGCATATCGTCAACTTGATCTTTTGAGAGTACGCTATTTGCAATTTTTGTATCGTCAGCAAATTTTGAGATTGTACAGGTGAGACCCTCATCTATGTCGTTGATGTAAATTAGAAAGAGAATTGGTCCTAGTACCGATCCATGGGGTACCCCGCTACTTACATTGGTCCATTTAGATGCCTTACCGTTTATGACTACTCTTTGCTTTCTGTCGCTGAGCCAATTTTCTATCCATTTCAACACACCGTCTTGTATTCCATGCGCTTTTAGTTTTAGCAGTAAACGTTTGTGGGGAACTTTGTCAAAGGCCTTTTGAAAATCAAGGTATATAATATCTACAGCTTTACTCTCATCGTAGAGGTTGAGGATATCGTGGAAGAAGTCTAAGAGGTTTGTTAAACAGGAACGTTTTTTACGAAAGCCGTGTTGAGTATCTTTAAGTATGTTATTTTCCTCTAAGTGATTTACGAGTCTGTCTCTTATGACCGTTTCTAGCATTTTACATACAACTGAGGTTAAGCTAATTGGACGATAGTTACTGGGTAGGGATTTGCTGCCTTTTTTGAATATCGGTGTTACGTTGGCTATCTTCCACTGATCAGGCATAGTTCCAGACTGCAAGGATTTATTGAATAGTAATGTCAGTGGTTTGGAGAGCTCATCCTTAGCTTCCTTTAGAACTCTAGGCGAGATTGTATCAGGTTCAGGCGTTTTATTTACCTTGAGTTTATCTAAACAATTCAATACTTCTCTCTCTGTAACGGTGATATTGCTTAGAACATCTGAATTATCAATCTGAATCGGCGATGGTGTAGGTATATCACTGAGGTCTTCTGTTGTAAAAACTGATGCAAAGAAGGTATTGAGGGCATTACTCATTTGTACTTCGTCTTTGGTGTATTCTCCATTTTCATCGACTAACGGTCCAACAGTTGAAGTAACTACTTTTTTCTTTCTGATATAACTATAGAATTCTTTCGGGTTTGTTTTACTTTGATTCGCAATATGTAACTCTAGGGTCTTTTTACTTTGCTTAATTAACTTTTTGGCTTTGCGTCGTAGCTCTACAAATTTCACCCGTTCTTCGTCACTTTGTAAGGATTTTAATCTATCATTAGCACATTTTTTAGCAAGCAGGCAGTTTGAAATATCTTTATTCCACAATTTGGGCTTATTATTATGGCCTGGATGCCGTATTTTCGATGGTATGCAGTCTTGCACTGCTTTTAGGTAAGTGGTTTCGAATAACTTCCAAGATGTATTTATGTCGTTATTGTTAATTAAAAAGCTCCAGTCAGTTTCTTTAAACATAGCTCTAAGTTTATGAAAGTTTGCTTTCTTGAAATACAATACAAACCCAAGCAAGAGCTACACATTGTCTAAAGATGCATAGAGTGCTCTTACCTATTTCAATCTTTACTTTATATCCTAATAATTTAACTCGGTTTAGGAGGATTTGTAGGAATCTGTGGGCTAAATAATAATTCAATAAACCATCTCACTAAGCAAGGTTCTTCTTAAGTTGAATGAAACAGTTTGTTCAAAACTAGAACAAAACCATATGTGTACATCCTACGTAAAATCCATCACCCTTTCACTCAATACTCACACACAAACTACCTATTATACACACAATATGCAATACAATATCCACACGTAACCTAGACAGTATCGGGAACGGCGCCCCCAAAATATAATAATGATAGCGTGGGGGGGTGTCCGTGCCCAGCATCACAACCCGGCCCCCTCCGGATTTCTCAAACTCGGGAGGAAATGTTGTAGAATTTGAAAGAGGAAATTAAGTTACAGGGAGATACGAAGGGCAGGATGGACTGTACTCCCTGCCTCGCTCTCCTCACACTACCTCATATATTATATTATTTTATACTTCCACTTCCATTATCTCCCCGGAATGGACCGCAAGGTCTCCGAGATACCAACTATTCCTTTTCTCTCTCTCATTATGTCATGTGCAAAAATATGTATTTGTATTGTATCCGTTCATGAGTAATATGATTACAATGTTATATAATTTATTCCTATTTATATATACGTTGCCTCACTTGTAATCGTAGTAATTATAATTGTTCATAGTCGTCTTTAATACTATTATTTTGCTACCTGCCATGTCACTGCTAGGCATATTTTCATTGAACCTGTTTTGTTTTATTGTTATTATTATTATTGTTATTATTATTATTATTATTTTGTTGGCTCTCCCCTCCCTATGTGTTCATTCTTCATCCCTGATTGTATTAGCCTCATTCTTCTTACTCACCGTTATTATATTCAGCAAAAGCAAGTATGCTGCATTATTAGTCCATACATAACCGGTTTGTCTGCTGATTCTAACTGTGATTACTTCTCAAGCATATTTATTGTCATTCTTATTCTTCCTTTAGAGTTTAGTCTAATACCATTACTAATGTCTTCAACTAACATACTTTCTTTGATTCCATTGCAATTCAAAAAACAAATCTTCTACTGATGTGCGATTTTTATGTATATAACTTTTCCCTTTTTTCCGTATTCTCCTTAATTATAGCGTTTCCTTCTCATTTGCTATCGATTATTTTTAAACTGTTTACTTGACGATAATATCTCTGGTCAATGTTCTTATCTTGCCATTCTATCGTTGTCACAAAACCTCACTAATATTTAACAGTTTGTGTGTATCCTTGCGAAGTCATGGTATTTATTCTCCCCTCTTCATCCAAAACAATCCATTCGCCCCATTATGTAATGCTTTGTACCTGTTATATTTATTTGTTTTCTGTTTCATTCTTACTAATTTCTTCATTTCCTTTAACCTCCGTTTGTAGATGTCTGCTATTTATTCGTAAATGTATAATTACTCCTCTAATCATGTTATTCCTCTTCACAGATTCTCTCTCTCTCTCTCTCTCTCTCTGGCTCTCCTTTTCTCTCTCTCTCTCTCTCTCTCTCTCTCTCTCGTCATAACTACCCATGACAATTTGGTTACTAATTTAGAGGTAGGAGAACATCTGTCAAACTCCGATCATAGAATCATTAGGTTTGATGTAAATTGCAGCTATGATTTTGAAATTTTGGTGCCAGACTTTAAAAATGCGGATTTTGACGAAAAAGCTCTTAATAACACACTAATTGATTGGTTAAATTTACGAAATAAATGAGTTGTGGGAATAGTTTAAGAACATGTTTGTGATGGCACAGGATAAATATGTACCAAAGAAAGTTAAACAAACGAGTGAAATTAAAAAGCAATCATGGTTCAACAGTAAAATGGGTAATGCAATCAAAAATAGAAAGAAAATGCTGAAGCATAAACACAAATGACTCTTCCAATGACCAAGTAATTATACAACCAATGCTAGACAACATGTTAAGAGACTGATTAGATCAGCTAAGCGTGATTATGAAGTCTCTACAGTCAAGAAAAGCACCGACAACCCTAAGCATTCTTATACCTACGCAAACAACAACATATACATAAAAAGCGGAATAAGCCCATTAACTAGAGATGATCAATAAGTGACAGCCATTATAAATATTGCAAGTACACTTAACGAATATTATGGTTCTGTTTTTACAAAGTAAAGCATACTACAAAACAAAAGGCAGTAACAACACAAGAAATAGTAGGACACTTTACCATCAGCACAAGTAAAGTATTATGTAAATTAAGTAAAGTACTGTATATATTACCAAAACTCCCGTGCCTGAGAATGTCCATGATCAACATTAATATTAAAATTAGATAAAAAAGAAATATGCGAATCCCTGACCATTATAATTATTTAACTAAGCACACCAGCAGGGAAGCGTCCCTAATGATTGGAAAACAGTAAACATTACACCCATTCTCAAAAAGTCTGATCGAGTCAAAACAAGTAATTATAGACCAATACGTTGTACGTCAGTAATAGGAAAATGTCTTGAAGAATCAATTTTAAGGGATACAATAGTTAAGTACTTATCTATATCTAATGAATTAATAAGATGACCAGAAATCGTACCTAACAAACCTTCTCGAATATTACAATAAACTATTTACTCTGAATGACTCAACTAAGGCGCTGCTTGACGTAGTCTACCTAGAATTTCAAAATGCGTTCGACAAGGTACCCCACAATAATTTATTAGATAAGTTAAGGGGGTATCCCACTGTGCAATTTTTCGATGGTGACCGACGTGCGACCGTGTTTTTTGCCTATGTCCCAAAAATCGCGACGAATATGGGTTTTTCAGAAGCGAATGAAATCGAATGTAAGCGAAAAAGACGAATTTCCTCGAATGAAGTGCGACGGAAGTAAGACCAAAGGACGATTATGGCGCAATCTTTGGCGATAATGACGAATGTTGTGCGACAATTGAGGGCGATTAAGGTCGGATGAAGTGAGACAAAGGGCGAAAATGGCGGATGCACAGAGATTGACTTTCAAATGTTGGACGATGTAATGAGATAAAACCGCTGGAGGTTGTGCAACTTATGGCGAATATGGCGAATGCCATGTGTGTGTGTGTATGTGTGTGTTGTAGTTTGTGTGTGTTTGTGTGTGTGAAAAGGTGAAATGTGGAAAAGCTGGACATTCTGTGTGTGTGTGTGTTGTAGAGTGTGTGTGCAACTGTGCATGTATGTGTGCTGTAGTGAGTGTGCGTGTGTGTGAAAAGGCGAAATTTGGAAAAGCTGGACATTGTGTGTGTGTGTGTGTATCTATGGATCAATGTGTACAAGCCTTATCCAGGAGTATCTGAACAATACTTGGGAGAACAACAATGATACACTGACGAATTATTCTGAACAATTAACAGTCCCATAGAGAATATTAACTTTGTTTTATATTTTCGTTCGAAGTTCACAATCTCGTTTACATAAGGTCTATTACAAAAACATATTCCCTCGAATCAAAATGTAAATATAATTGTGTGGGTATGTCTGAGTGTCTGCGCATCTATGGAATAGGTGTATTCCCACTCAAGATACAATTATGGATTTATTTTTCGATAAGTATCCAAGTATCCAAGTATCGATATCTTCCTGGCAAGCGATAGCGAACCAGCATTATATGGAGAAATCCGGCTTTGCCGGAGAAATTGTTCTATCGAAAAATGTACAAATTTAGCTTGCTCTCAAAACAAAAATATATATATATGTTGGCTCGCTACCGCTCACCAGGAAAATATTGAAACCTGGATGGGGGTAAACGTCTTAAAACAGTAGGCTGAACGGGGCCGAACGGATACAAGGCAAAGAGAGAGGGAGAGAAATAGAAAAAAAAAAAAAAACGAGGAGAGAGGGAGAGAAAGAGAAAACAAAAAACAGCGAGGTGGGCTCAATGTTTGCGTTACGGCTTAACAATTGAGCCCACCGCCTTTTTTAGTTTTCTCTTTCTCTCCCACTCTCCTCGTTTTTTTTCTTCTATTTCTCTCCCTCTCTCTTTGCCTTGTATCCATTCGGCCCCGTTCAGCCTACTGTTTTAAGACGTTTACCCCCATCCAGGTTTCAATATTTTCCTGGTGAGCAGTAGCGAGCCAACATATATATTTTTTGTTTTGAGAGCAAGCTAAATTTGTACATTATTTGATAGAAAAATGTCAGAATGCCAGAATGAAAGTTATGGGGGTGAAGGGGTTAAGTCCAAGTTTATATAATTAGCACCACATTTCACTACAAAATCTTCAAAATAACTGAGAAATCCTGATGGGAACTTTGCATTGTTTTTACCGTCAGTTGAAAAGAAACAGACTATAGTGAGAGACACATCAACAGTCACATAAAAACCCACCAATCACCTCAGTTCGCCATATGCCGCATGTCATTCGTATGGCATTGGCAATAATTCGTCGACACATTCCCTGCATTTGCGCTACTGACGCGCTACTGTCGCCCTATTCGTTCAAAAAGCAGCGTTGCCAATAATTGGAATTTGCAAATTGGCGAATCAGGGTGAATTGGTGCGAATTGTGCGACTATGGTGTGACCAAGGGCGAATGAAGTGAGACAAAGGGCGAACATTCGCCAACATTCGCCAACATTTTCAGTTCGCCGCCGTTTTTTTGGGTATGCTTAAAATTTAACGGCGAATCTGGGCGAACATGGGCGACGCTAGGGCGACTGTTGTGCGATTTTGGTGACAATTGGAGAATGTTGGAGCGAATATGGCTATTTTTGGAACATAGACAAAAAAATCATGTCACCCTCTGTCGCTGGGCGTTCTCCATCTGAAAATCGCACAGTGGGATACCCCCTTTAGAAATGCTCGGGGTAAGGGGTAATATGTAAAGTGGATTAAAAGTTGTCCTACAGACAGAGAGCAAAGATTTTTTGTTTGTCTATGTGTATGAAGGAGACAAAAGGCAAAGCTGCCTATAACAAGTGTCATAGGAAGAGGGAAAGACAGATTGAGGGAGAGAGTTCCAAAGTTTTCTTGTGGAATAGAAACCAAATGAGTGCCTGTTAGGCTATCAGCGCTGTGCCTCATGGGTCGGTACTTGGTCCGATATTCGTTTATCACCTGTATACATTATGTTGATGTATGTTTGAATAGCTATATCTCCAAAGTTTCTGACGATACAAAAAATAGGGAACATATATTCATTAGTGAGAGAGATAGATATAGCCTACAATCCAACTTCAGCAAAATAGTAGAAGGGTAAACAAAAGTGCCAAATGCCCACTACTATTGGCATATGTCAAATTTTGATAAACACAAATACATAAATATGTAACTGGTTAAAACAAAAAGATTATCAAATTAAAGGCCAACCAATAATAACAAACTCTAAGGTTGAAGATCTGGGGGTTATACTATCAGAAAACCTAAATTTCACAGAGCAATGTGCAGCTGAGGCAAATAAGGCTGACAGAACCTTGGGATTTATCAAAATAAATGTTACCTTGAAAAACGAGAACATAATTGTGCGGTTATTCAAAAGCATTGTTTATGACGTTCAGTTCTGGTCCCCGAAGACCAAGAAAGACATATAAAAACTCGAATCCGTGCAGCGCAGAGCAACTAAGCTAATCCCTTCGCTGAGAAACAAGCCACATTTTGAAAGATTAAAGAAAATATATTTGTTCTCGCTGAAGAGAAAAAGATACAAGGCCAAGTTATCGAGCATTTTAAGATACGTAAAAAATACGTTTGACAGAGTAGATATCAATACACTGTACACGTTAAATAACAATACTGCAACACGAGGTAATGGAATTAAATTAAATAGAAAGGCATGCCTAGATTTCACAAAAACCCTTTTTTACATAGTGTGGTCAAAGAGTGGAATAGTTTGGCAAGGAAGGTGGTCGATAGTAATTCAATGTATATGTTTAACTTGAGACTGGACGATCATCTCATGGAGATTGCATTAGTATGAATGAGTATAATTAAACTCAGTAGGCTTGTAAGTGTAATTTCCCATGCAGGCTAATTTCCTTCTACCCTATTAAAAATATTTTACCTGTGGACATTTCCTGACCCGTAAGGTTGCACTTCCTCCTATTATCTGATACGGCTTTTTAGCTGGAGGACGCGGAGGGTGGGGAGAGAGTCTTCTCTAGTAATATTAAGGTCAGACCACCTGGTAAGGACTGCACATTCTGTGTGGTATGATTCTCTCTCTCTCTCTCTCTCTCTCTCTCTCTCTCTCTCTCTCTCTCTCTCTCTCTCTCTCTCTCTCTCTCTCTCTCTCTCTCTCTCTCTCTCTCTCTCTCTCTCTCTCTTCTCTCTTCTCTCTCTCTCTCTCTCTCTCTCTCTCTCTCTAAAACTTGATTAATCCCCGTGACCGTTCTTTGGTGCATCTGGCTGGCTTGCTCTTAGGGTTTGTCTACTAGAATAAGTGTGATATCATTTTATCACTTGAATCTAGAGTTGGGCCACTTGAAGGTGGTTAGTAATACTTAGTAAGGATTCAAGCTGTTGCTGTCAATCCTTTCAGGAAATCAGTGTCTTCAGGACACGATTGCTGCTTAGATGGGAGCTGCAGCACGTTGTGACTGTCTGACCTCGGGGAGACCTTAGGTTCAGTGCGACAGGCATAACGAAGTCATAATCTAGAACAGAATGTACAGTTGTACACCATTGACAAATAGCTGGATGTGGATGACGCAGGTATATTTAACCACCAACCCCCTATATATAGCATTGTATTGGTCACTAGTTTTCCTTGAAGTTAAAAGCCTTTATAGAGTATATAAATTGTTAGAGCAAAATATATACCACGTCAGTTACTGGTACTTTAAAACTTAAAGCAACTTGCGCTAAGTGCAAGAAGCTAAAATGGCATATAGAATTCAAAGAAGGTCCATATGCCAGCATCCACCATGATAATATGTCTCTTTTGTGAGATAAAAGAAAAAACTCATAAAGGAGGTAGATGGAAGTAAGGAACAGTTACAGCAAAGAGACACTGATAATACAATCCGGTTCCATGTCAGTTGAACCAGTGCCACTTCAACCAGTGCCACTTTAACCCGTGCTAACTCAACCAGTGGCCACTTCAACCAGTGACCATTTCAACAAGTGACCATTTTAACCAGTAACCTAACCTAACCTAACCTAACCTAACCTAACCTACTGGTTAAAATGGTCACTGGTTGAAATGGTCACTGGTTGAAGTGGCCACTGGTTGAGTTAGCACTGGTTAAAGTGGCACTGGTTGAAGTGGCACTGGTTCAGCTGACCTGTCACCATATTCCTGAAGCACGAAGTTTCTGAAAGAAGAACAGAAACAGAGGAGTTGAAAAAGGGAAATAAGTAGCTTTAGAAGTGAAAATAATGTGAGAGTGTCAACTATTCCTTCAAACACCAGTACAAGTCATGCAGGTGAGAACAAAAAATGCAGTGCCAGTCAAGGAGGCAACAATTGAAGCAGCAACTACGGATGAGGCTATAATTCCTGCCACAGCTAGTGCTAGGGACCCTCGTTATGCTTGGAGAGAGGTTAAACGCAAAAGGAAGACAAGACAGGAATATGAAGTTCACACCTCAAATAGATTCAGCCCTCTATACAGTGCCAAAAGTCAGCATGACTTCCCTAAGTCCTCACAGAACAGAGGAAAGTCAAGTGCAGAGTGGGCAGCGAAATGCAAAGCCTACTATGCGTTATTCAAACAATAAAGGGACCAAACTTAACACATCAAGCAGGTTTGGTCTTGTTAGTGACAAAGAGATTAAAACAATTTTAATTGGAAATTATCAGGTCAAAGGACAGGAGTCAAACTTTGTAAAGTTTCACTGTGATGTGAGAAAGGTGAAGAGCCTCGCAGGTGCAAGGATTTCCCAGATAACAAAGAGAGTAGAAAAAGTCTGGTCCAAGACTAAGAGGATGACAATATTACCCCAGGACAGTGGTAATGGCATGTTCCTCATAAGTCAGTGATGCAGAGTCAATAATATGAGAGATCATGACACTGGCATGATACTTGGTATTTTGCCCAGGATATATGGAAGGGGTTGTGCAATCAGCAAAGTTATAGGCTTAGTGGTAGGTTAGCTGATTGTGCACCCAGAAAGGGGTGAGATTTGTGGACCCATTTGATGAGGTAAATAGGAAACGCAACCTCTACCGACGTGATGGTGTGCACCAAAGCATCAGCAGTAAAATCAAACATGGTAATTTCGTAAATCACCATCCTTATACATTGCTGAGGGCAAGCGAAAATGTAGAAAGCATTCCCCAGAATGAATAGTGCAAACCCTCACTAGTGGTTGAGATTCAGCTCCCAAAAAGTGGTCCCACAAAAGGAGTTAGTCCCTCTGAGAGCAAGAATAACTCAACCAATAGCAGAGTTCACCCGTAGAATGAAAGATGACCTGCAACACACTCTAGGCTCTACCCCTTCAGTTGTCAATTTCTGAATCACTAGAAAATAGTTTTCCTACCTCATTTGAGGATTCACCACATATTGGGAATTGCAACACCTCTGATAGTATGCAGTTAATAGTGTGCTAGAAAATGCACTGCCTTCAGAGACTTTCCCTTCGAGAAATGGGGTGAACTAGGGGGTTCTAAGAAAAACCTGAACCACTTTAATGTACTATTTTTTAATGTCAGGTCAATTAGGAATAAATTATCTGAACTTTGAGCATTGTTGTCTACAGAGTGCTTCGATGTAGTGGCTATCACTGAATCCTGCATTCACAGTGGTACCAGAGATTTTGTTGGTGAATTTGAAATACCTGGATATAGAATGTTCCAGAAAGATTGGACCATGCAGAAAGGAGGCGGAATTCTCTTGTCCATCAGAGATTTTCTAAATACAATTGACTGCAAGATCAGGTCAGAACATGAACTGTATTTATAGGGTTATTTTGGTTTACAAATCTCCACATCAAAATGTTGAAAAAGGATGAACTTAGTGGTCTTATCGACGACAAAACCAGTGTGATTTTAGGTGACTTCACTTGCCTGGTAAACTGGGAAGCAAGAACTGCCGATACTGATAGCAGGCATCTTCTGGATTTTGCTAACGATAACTTCTTGACCCAGTGGGTGAACGAGCCAACTAGAGATAAATAATATGCTAGATCTTGTGTTCACCACTGAAGAAAAAAGTGTGACCAGATTATCTGTTGGGGAACCACTCAGAGGTAGTGACCACAATCTAGTTAGGTTCTTTCTTTGCACCATTAGCAGCAGATCCACCAATCTACAGAGTATGAAAATAGATTTCAGTCGTGCCAAATTTTGAAGGCCTTAACCTCTGAAGTGCGCATGGGGGTAATTGGAAACGTCCCCCTGTGCTGACGTATTTGAGGTGTTTCCGTCACTAAAATATTCATTGTGCCATTAATAGCATTAATACTTATCCATATGCGCCTATTATGGGTTGATTATAAAGGTATTAACCTGAAACAACAATAAAACGAGTGAAAACAGCGTTTGGATGGTCAAAATCGGAGATATAGCCCGCGAGTTGTATAATGTATGGGTGAGGCAAACTGCTTTCCCGCCAATTTCCCCCAAGGCCACTGAGACACAGTCGATCGATACTCTCTCTCTCTCTTGCACTCGCTTGCCATCAGTGATGACAACACCCTGCTTGCAACTCGCTAATGTTAGCACGAAAATATACCTCAGAATAAGGGAATAACAGGGAAAATAGGTGATAACTGAAGGAGAGGAGGAAAGTGGGGAAGGAGGGGAGGTAAAGGACTGAGATTTTGCATGGCCCAGGGGCCAAAAAAAAAAAAAAAAAAAAAAAAAAAAAAAAAAAAATGTTGATGTCAAAAGTTGATTTTTTTTTTCACTCACTCATAAGAGTCTCCCCGCAGTCCGCCGGGGGAACTCTTAAGAGTCTCCCCGCAGTTCCCGGGTTAAAGCTTATCCCAGATCAGACTTAAGGGTGAGGATGTTAATCGATTTGGGATTCATTCAAAAGGAATATGTGGATCGACAAGCTGCATTCTTTCCCACTAAGCTTACCAAACCAGGCTCGCCTTAAACAAAATGGTTCACAAGTTACATAGCTTCAGCAATTATAAAGAGAAAGGTTGCATATAGAAAGGCCAAAAGAAGTAAGGACAAAAAATACTTAGATTCCTTCAAAAATGTGTGTAGGAGAGTGAAATCTTGTATAAAGGAAGCAAAGCAGAATGAAAAACTCAGGGTTGCAGCTCTCTGCAAAGAGAGTCCTAAAGAGCTTTCAGCTATGTGAACAGTAGGTACGCATTCAAAAGTAGAAATGGACTTTTAAAGGATCCAACAGGCCAACTACAAACCTGACACTGACATAGCTAAATCAATAAATTACTATTTTTCATAAGTATACCCATTCACTGCGGGTGACGTTCTGGAATGTTTTGGCAAGTTACAGCAATTTCCAGGCTTTAAAAGCCTGTAAAAAACGTAAAAGTCGAGTGTCAGTGGGTGGGAGCATGAGGGGCCCACCTCCGATCCTCAGAGCAGTGAGCAGCTCACTGAAGTAGACTGTGTCTCGCGCGGGTCTCTCTCTGCCTCTCACAACAATGTTGCCGAGCGAGCGAGTGCTACCAAATAGCGGGTTTCCCGCGTTTCACTGGCACCGCTGCGGGTGAACCAGGCCACCTACGAGGCCCGTTCTGATCTCATTTTGAAGCTATTTTCGTCTAGTTTTCGGCAGAATACAGTTAATTTAATGCAGATGCTTGATTTATCATTCAGGAGTGCCTGAATATGCCCTAAATAGCCCAAACATAGCCGCAGCAAAAGGGTTTTAAAAGGGAGAATACCAGTGACATACCAATTCCAGGATTAGTGAATGAGGTGAAGTTCTTAGCAGAATTAGATGCACCCCAGAGGAGGTAGCAAAATGAATAGATAAGTTAAACAGTTTCAAATGATCTGGCCGAGATGACTTTCTTCCCCGAGTTGTACAAGAAGAGCAAGATTAATCCACACCTTTCTTGGCAGAAATCTTCAATAAATCACTAGATACTGGAGAGGTCCTTGAAGACTGGAAACTGACCGATGTAACCCCAATCTTTAAGAAAGGGGATCATGAGTGCCCCAAGAATTAGCAGCCAATTACCTTGGCTTCTATCATAGCAAATTAGTTCATTCTATCTCCTCTCTTAACTTCAATACAATGGCCGATACTTCAACATGTCGGTCAGTTAATACTCCATTTATTTTACATGTAGCTTTCTTTCATACAGGATTAATATCGGGCGGGACGAAATCATCTCAGATTCATGACACTCTGAGGCGCCCGGTACGACCTCCTGACAGAGCAATCGGACACACACATTCAGTCGTGTTCTCACCCTTGTCCTAGGTATAACTGATGTGCGATGTTCTTTATTCCCAGATGTTCTTTCTTATCTGTATTCATAAGTGTTGAAAATATATCAACGTGCTTTAGTCAAACATTTCAAAGTGAATATGGAGTTTATAATTTTGATATATACAGTTAATTTTCCTCCCACACGTAGAGAATGTGGATATGAGATTTGTTATGGGAGCATCTATATTGGTGAAAATAATTAGTATTCAAAGTTGTGTTAAGTGATATCTCCAAGTCCATGAAGGGAGCATACAACTTCCGTCCCTGATCCAGATATTTCTCCACAACATATCCCAAAGAAAAGATCTGGTCTATACAGCCTCTTCCTTCCCTAAAGCCACTCTGCTCCTCACCTACCCATTACTCTATTATCTCTTTCACTCTCTAGATCACTATCCTGTAGTACATATTCCCTACTATGCTAAAGAGTCGTATACCCTTATTTTATTTGTTTTCTATATTCCAACTACTCCCTCTCGGGCATAGGTTGAGAGCCTGTACATTCAACGCCCAACACAGTGAAGCCCGTGAGGTTTCTTTCCAGTCTAGGGGGTGAGACATGTGTAGCACATTTTTAGCTGCAACCAGCACCTGCCTTCTAGCCTTCGCAGGATGCATGGGGCTTAGTTGCCCACTCATGGCTCGAAACAGCCCCATCTCTGAAGATGCCTCGCTCCATTGCTTCACCTGTCTCACCTCCTAGACTCGGACCCTCTCTCTCAGAACGCCACCTATTGAGCAATTAACTCACTAGGCATTGTCCCCCTGTAGCACATATTTTGAATATGGGAATATTCATACATAACAGTGCTATTTAATCAAGGAACGATGAGGGTATTTATTTGGCGTTTCGGTGGGCTTTGTGGTAATGCACTGATACTTGGTACAGCAAAATTCCATCCCAATAATATCTTCCAATTGACATATCAGGATTTGAACCCGGGTCCATTGGATTACCAGTCTAGTGGCAAGACCACTCCACCACACCTCCAAATGATTGGTATGCATGGCTCTCTCCCTTTCCGCTTATACAGGGGCACTACTATGGCTGCTTTTCAGTTGTTAGGCACACTTCCCATCTTCCATGCTATCCTACACATTTTTCATACCCATTCAATCACTACCTCACCTCCAGCATCTCATCGCACACCCCACATATCCCTAATACTTAATTTATATTCACCTAATCAAAGCCTCACATACTTCCGACCCCTGATACCCTCCTGCCCATCCACTTCTCTTTTTCTCCCTCCCATTCCCAATCCAATTATGTTTCCAGCTCTTTAATTTTCTACATTCAATTAATTATAGTGCTCTCTCCAACTCTCGGCTTTCCTTTACTTCTCCACTAGCATTCGCCCATTTATATCTTTCACACCCTTACTGTTTCCTTTGTCACCTTCTCTAACTTTCTTGATCTCTTTTCAAAACAGTCTCTTACACTCCCCTCACTTTACTCTTAAATTACTTTCAATTTCCTTATCTACTCTTCTCTTACCTTCCCTCACTAATTACTTCACCACTTTCATTTTCTCCACACACATTTCCCTTTTCTGTTTCTCCAAAATTTAATTCCCACTAATACCCAACCAATCCCTGTATGCTTTCTGTGTTCTCTGCAACGGCTTGTAGCACCTCATCAGTCCATCATGTTGTTCTTTCACTCTCCCTTTCCACATCTCCTAACCCAACACACCTCCTTAAATGCTGCACATATCTCTTCCTGAAACACTTTGCTCACCTCTTCCACTGTCTCCATTCACTCAAATAGAGTGGCTTCGGTCATTGGGCATTATTTGTGGTAAGCAGGGAGTGTTTTGTGGGGTCGCTTGGTTATTGCCTTGGCCTTGCTCGGGACCTTGGGGCTGCTCGGCCAGACAGCCTGGGTGCCCAACCCCGAAAGGGGTTGAAATAGGGGAGCTATACCCCCGCCAAAGGTGGGTTTCTAGGGCCTTTCCTAGCTGATGCTGAGAGGATTGGGTTCTAGTCATGTGGTGATGGGCTGGTCTATCAGAGTGAGAACTGAGCGATCTCTGCCATACCCATAGCTTACTCTGACTGTTCCTTTTACTTATATATTTTCTAGATCTCGAGTGACGGCGTCTCTTCCGTGGATTGACCTCCCCATCTACCAAGATTGGAAGCCAAAGCGTCACATTTTTCCCTTGCCCCTCAACTTTCTCTTCATAATTGCTGAGGGGCACAGGGTCCTGGGTGGGGCTTTGGTTTCCCAGGTGTTTTCCGCACCCTCCTCAGCTCCCCGCCATGGAGTGGCTTCCGTCACCCAGGCTTTATTGTGGTCGGCAGGGAGGGTTCTGTGGGGGCGCTTGGTTATGGCCTTGGCCGTGCTCGGGGCCTTGGGGCTGTTCGGCCAGGCAGCTTGGGGAACAACAACAACAACAAATTGCATCTTTGTCGTACTTTGTGTAACCATGGTTCCTCTCATGCACGTACGTACATTACAAAAGTATGTATGCATACTAAATATAAACTACAGTATATATATATATATATATATATATATATATATATATATATATATATATATATCTTATATATATACTGCATATATATATATATATATATACATATATATATATATATATAATATATATATATATATATATATATATATAGTCAACATAACACTACTTCAAATGCTTGCATTTGGCAAAACCAGACGGTGTGAGCAGTTGCTATTTGGCTGGACACCCCCGAATGCAATACATTCTTAGGTAATTACACAACTACTTTCAACTTTCAATTTCGAGTTCCTATTGTCGGGCAAAAATGTACTAGGTGATTGCTTTTTTTCCCACTATTCTTCCTTTTGCATCCAACATGATAGATTTAGCCAATACAAAAAAATGAAAATCGGCCGACACTGGGAGGACACTGGGAGTGACACAAAGTCAATAATTGGTCGGCACTCTGTGGGTTAAGGAGTTTCCAGTGATTTTATATACATTACGCCTAGCATAATTAGAATACTATGGAGATGGTAAGCATATGGGTACTAATTCTGGACTGAAGTAGCTCTATCACTGGCTATATCTGACAATATACTACTGTCATATATCCTGCCAAATAGAGTACACATTATATTATGTTTTTTGTGTAGAACTGTGATTGCGATGCTACTTTCCTTCGATACTCTTGCAAACTTTCATGGCAGTATGTACGTTCTAGTAATTATTTGCCTTTTCAACAAATTTGAGGTAGTTATGACGGCTGGTCACCCATGTAAGTAGTAGTGCATATAGCCTAAATGGGAACATTTGAGTTTTGTAAAGGGTCATTAATCCGTCAACATCCAAAAGGTGACTCATTCGCCTTAGCAAAGCACAGCCGTATTAGAAAAATCGTGGCTTCACATGGGAAAGGAAAGATGACCATCGTTTGCGTTTCTTCTGCCACACCATTTCATGGTATAATGAAGTTAAATTTTCCTTCAACTTTGCGTATATCTTTCCTATTCTTCTAGTCTTAATTCTGTTATCTACTCATATTCTCTTTCTCTCTCTCTCTCACACACAAACACACACACATCCCCCCCCCCAAGAGAAAGGAGGAGCCAGCCAGTACAACAAAGAGACATTTTCGCATTTCGTCCACTGCCGAAACAGAATCCAATTTTGGCCAGAAAAAAAAAAAAAAAAAAAAAAATCCGTGAGGAGGCGTCCGTGTGAGTCCGCCTCATACCTCATATCTTTTGCACCTCCAGCCTTATATTTTTACGGTATATATTTGTATGTGTACGTGTATGTGTGTGTGTGTCTGAATGTTTGTGCTCACTTTGCCGAAAGGAATGCACTAATATTATATTTATGTCTTCGAAGAAACATTCATATTTCATTGTTGTCAGTGTTACATTTATATTTTCCCCACAAACCATATAACATTCATTGTTGCTACATCATTCTGAAATTTCACCATTGTAGTTGGTATATTCAAATTTGTATGAATTACAAACAACATTAGAGACGAATTAATATTACTACTAATAATAATATTGTTCAGGTTTCTTATATAGCGCCATTTCTCTCAAGCCCTCGCTCCGAGATTCAATAGTGCTCAACCAAAGTTTATTACAAGACACTATTACACATTTCCTTGCTCAAAGGAAACAGTACCGGCTACCAGTGTATACGAAAAACCTCCATGCCTGTGGGAAGCCGAGATGTTCTCCACTACACTACCGAGTCGGACAATAACTAAATGAAGACAGTGTGTGCAGAGAGAATACTTTTACTGATGATCAACGAGAGATATGATTAACCTCAAGTTGTGAAAGAGCACCATGAGGAGAAAAAACTAACAATGACCCAGAACTGTGACACTATTGGGGATAATTACATAATAAGGATAGATACAATGATATAGTCTTACACAATATAGGTGAGAAAATATTCAAAGGGATTATTCTTACCTTTGGGAAGAATAGAAAAGACATGGTCATTAACCCTTCCCGCCCGGGCTGCCTTTCTAAATGACAGCACTCCTATCCGGGCGATCTGGCTAAAAAACGATGTCTGTAAACATAGGCCAGCTATCTCTGTTAATTCAAGAGCTAGAGTATTCAAACAAATCTCAAAATGTAGCCCTTACTTTGATCTATAGACTGACGTTAAGTAGAGCTCTCTAGCTTAACTGGTTCAGATGTGATGGCGATTTTAGTGGAGACCGCTTTTGCCGCAAATACTGTATACCTAGACGCGTCCAAACGCTCTACTGCGGCCCCGGCTACGATGCAATACTGCACTTGTCGTACCACCCGCAATTATTCCAGGAAGCGATTTGAGTGCTTTTATTGGTTCATTTTGCCATTATAATCATTATTAGGTAATTTTCACTCAATAAAGTTATTTATAAAGATAATTTTGTGTCTCACTTGTACTTTTATTTGTTACATATATTTAGTCTCACTTTCACTGGACTATGATAATTGATAGTGTAATTTTAATTTGTATTTATTGTTAGGTAAGCTATAATATAGATTTTAGTGTCACTTTCACTTGTTCATATTGTTATTATTATTACTGTTAATTGTGTCTCTGTCACTTTGAATCATTGTTTTATATTATATAGCCTACATTTTAGAGTGTCACTTTCACTTGTTCATATTGTTATGAAGGCACTTATTATTACTGTTATTTGTGTCTCTGTCACTTTGACTCAATGTTTTATTTTATATTAGCCTACATTTTAGTTTCACTCTCACTGTCATTGTCACGGGCACTTAAATATTGTACTAGAGTGTGAAAATCGTTGAAGCACTGTCCAGCACACAGTGCCACTTCACACTCGAGGCATTCCCATGTGGTTTTGCTCGGTTTATGGTGTCTGCGGGTTGTGTAGCTACAGACATTGCACCTCTTCTAACTCTTGGCTTTACCACCTGGTACTTTGGGAGGAAGGGAGGTGAGCTGGTGCTTCCTGAAATAGTCAGCACACGCCATGCGGTCCAGCCTGCCTGGTCCTTGTAAAGGTCTCCCGGGTACAGCAAGTTTTTTCAGTAGCTCTAGTATCACCTGCTTGTGGAACTTCCTCAGTGACCTATACTTCTTGGCTCCGTGAGTCCTCAGTCGATATAATATTGTAGGCGTTGAGGGCTGACATGTCGACCGTGTGCAGTGCAAACTTCTTGTACCACCTGCAGGATGGTCGCAGGCAGTCGATGAAGCCCATCTGCATGTCGGACTTATCGATGAGACGCATGTTGAGGTTATAATCCAGGACAGCAGCTGGATTCTGGACGGGATTTTTCGTCATCCAGTCCACTTTCTCGGTGGCGACCATCTCTGCTTTGTGGCATGTGGTGAGGAGGTTTACTTTCCGCTGGTCATGCCAGTGGAACACCTCCGTCTTCTTGGTCTTAGTCGGGTACACTGGCATGCCTTTCCTCTTGGCCTAGATTGTGCCGACAGTTCCAGTCTTGCGGTCATGGAGGTACTTGGTGAGGATAGGCGACGTATAGTAATTGTCTATGTACAGGATGTGGTTCTTGTGGAAGTGTTTCTCCATCATCTTCTGTACGATAGCGCCGCCAAATCCTATGTCGGGGTCAGTAACAATCTCGCCACCACTGCCGCTATAGATCACAAAGTCCAGAACATATCCCGTCTTGCAGTCGCAGAGGACAAAGAGCTTGATGCCGAAACGGTGTCTCTTAAATGGGATATATTGCCGAAAATGCAGCCTCCCCCGGAACAGGACCAGAGACTCGTCGAGACACATCTTCTGGAAAGGAATCAGGTAGGTGGTAAACCGATGGCGTATCATGTCGTACAACTTCCTGATTTTCCAAAGCCGATCTTGAAGGTGGACTGCCCTGTTGTTGTTCAGGGGCAGATAGGACAGAATGTCAAAATATCTGTCCCTGGACATATATTTCCCAAAGGCTGGTGTTGTGATGAGATGGCCAGTTATCCAGTAATCTGCCAGTGAATATTTTCTGATCTGTGTCATCAGCATAGTAAGTGCCAGAAAAACATACAGTTCTGGCACAGTGACAGGTCGCCATGCCACCATCTTGGCACTTGTTTTCCTGCCAACAAAGTTTGCACAGATGCTGTGATGGTTGTTAGTTTCCTCCACCAGGTATTCCATGACCTCATTGTCATAAAACACACAAAAAAGTTCACTAGGGGATGCTTCTGGGCCACAGGGATATGCTGCTGACACCCTTGAGCCAACCTGCTCCTCGTCAAAAGCAGGCACATCTGGCTCAAAATCTGCCCTATCAGTCCAGACAAACAACTCTGATGAAGGGTCACGCCCACGGGCAGCGGCGCGGCGTTGGCTGGCTGAGCCGCACGCCTACGTCCACCATGGCCTCGCCCTATAACTCGCCGTGTCGGTATCTCCTCCTCCTTTTTTTCCACTTCCTTCTACTCCTCAGGTGATGTCAGGTCATCTGGGGCAACGGCAGGGTCGTCGACATCGTCATCAGGGGTTACTTCTGGCGAAGAAGGGACCGGGCGTCGGCGGCGTGGGGGGCGGGAAGCTGCGGGGTGTGGAACAATGGGATGCTCAGCCTCAGGAGTTGGACTCATTTTGCGGCGATCTGAGGGCTTCTTCCCTACAAATAAAGCTCGCCGATGTGATGAGGCCTGTGGTACACTGTGGGAGGAAAATGTCGCACCACTAGAACCACTTGTAGAGGCCCTTTGCTCATCCTGAGAGAAAGATAAAGTTGAGGGCTGTGGGTGACCTGCGCGGCGTCCCGGGTCAAGTCATCGAGACAAAGGAATGCGGGTGGTGACTAGAGCAGGGTCGGCGTCATTGTCACTACCACAACTTATGTTGCCTTCCCTTATTTCCTCTGCCGCCTTGCGTGCTTTTTTGGCCGCACTTTTCACTAAAGTTTTTTTGTAAAAGTATTTGCCCACTTTCAAGAGCGTACGAGCAGGCAAGGGGGAAGGTTCATGAGTAGGCCTAGGCTGACCAAGCTGCGATGGCGATGGGGTAGGCCTAGGCTCAAGCACATTTGTAATTTTAATTGCACCTTCCTCGAACACTTCAACATCAGGGTTCTCACTACTATCTGATATATGATATAAATCCACTGCATCTCTACCCTGAAAGCCTTCAAATTCAATTCCACTAATGTTTTATAGTTTGTCGACTTCGCTTTCACCACTGCTTGCTTCGAAAAAACTTTCACTTTCACTTTCTATTGCCAAAAGTTCTCTTTCAATGGCACTATCACTCAACAAAACCTTCGCTTTCTTACGGTTAGGCATTTTCTCGGTCACAGTAGGCTTCGACGTAGCTAGCGGGGTAGCAGTGGGGCGCGCTGGAGGTTGCACAGAATCGGACGCGTCGGAAGACATATTTTCGCTATATCTCGCTATGGCGGGCACTTACGGACTGATAAGCGTTGTAGTTGAGGCTTGGTGGCGCTGCGATCACCCTTGTAAACAAAATTTCCACCGCGTGGTTTTCAAAGCACGCTTTCAAGCATAGAGATTTGAAATGACACCTGGTCTCTGGCCCTTCGTAAGCAGTGTCATTTTAACACTCAACGAGCGGCCTAGGCAGTATATTTGACCGTGCCGCCCAGCGTTTTTTTTTACCATAAATGGGGTTGTTTCCGTGCTCTTTTTCATGCATAAACAAGAGCCAGAGCGTAATACAAGTATATATCTCTGAAAGGGCATAAATTGAGCTTTCCAATGACACCCGAACCTTCCTTTTACGATCACTGGTTGTCTTGCAACGATCGTGCAACCGAAGGGCAAAATCTCTAAAATACAGTCATTTCGTTACATAATTACTTGTGTAGCGAGTGAGAGAGGGTGGAGTAGTGTGGAGTACATGTCAGTGGGCCCACGACGGTCGTGGCGAGCGGTCATGAGGTAACCTACGCTCCTCCCACCGCTCGGCTCTCTCTCAGAGCCAATATTGCGCCAAAATTGCACACAGACTTAAGTTGGGCCCCGCCACATTGTCCAGCTTCTTAGATACGGACTTAAGTCGGGCCCCGCTAAAGAAGGGTTAAAATGACAGCTGGGCTGGGAGGGTTAAGTAACTTATGGACTGAATGTTATCAATACAATAACATTTTGTATGAATCATTCTATTGGAATTTAGCAAGGTTACAGTAATTATGCCTGAGTTCATTGAATTCTAATATGATTAATAATTTACATAGTATTGATTAGGGAAAGTGAAAACTGAAGAGCAAAATGAGGATTAATAGGCCTATGCGTACAACATAACTGAAAACAAATATTTTGGTCATAACAGTCTTCAATATACTATATATATATATATATATATATATATATATATATATATATATATATATATATATATATATATATATACAGTATATATATATATACAGTATACCGGTAAATATATATATATATATATATATATATATATATATATATATATATATATATATATATATATATATATATGTATATATACAGTATATATGTATGTATGTATGTATGTATTATACTCAGGCACATACCCCAACTCGAGACAGAGCCCGAACAGAAACAACATTTACAGTTCCAATTCTTAGGGTCTGGGACCACTTTCACATTACTAGCCCATGCCCCCAGAAGGAAAAGTAGAACCATACTGTATATATATATATATATATATATATATATATATATATATATATATATATATATATATATATATATATATATATATATATATTGTTGATTGAATATGACAGCATATTTACAACTTATTATTATTTGTCAATGTTTTCAAATTTACGAATAGTTCGGTGCAAGTAAACAATATTACCAAGATTTCTCATTTTCTATAATTATGAAGCACTTAGCAGTGTGAGTTTGTTAAAAGCATTTATAATTACAAGTTTATATTTACAATGTTTCGGCTCACTTTATAGCCATTCTCAAATGATAAAAATATATTTGGCGAATAAAAGTTACTAACAACCAGGATGGAGGGAGAGCACCAGGTGTGTCAAAATGGTATTTATCATTGTTGTTGTTGTTGGTTTAACCCAAGAATTGCTAGACACCCCTAGGACTCACAATTGCCCTGTGTTAGACCAAAGCCGATTTGGCTACTTTTCCAAAATGCAACAAAAACCACATTATCATGTAGGAAATTCAAGCCTGCATCAAACCATATATATATATATATATATATATATATATATATATATATATATATATATATATATATATATATATTAACACCTAAAAGATGCGGGGTTTAGGTGTTACGGTGATCCGTGCTTGAAAATGTGGCGCAAAACCGGCAACTAGCGGCTGTGCGTATGGGAGTATTGCTCGGGTGGAGGGAGGAGGAGGAAGGAGCAGAGTGGAGGCTGGATGGGGAACAGTAAATGTCATTGGATTTTCACTCATATATCCCAGACAGTCACACATGTTGTTTTTCTTATTGCAGAAAAGTGGGAGAAAGGGGGGATTGATAAGAAAAATTGCCTTATATCGCACGTATTGATCCCTTTCATGCTTTCATTTGTGCATAATGGCATGGCAGTAGACCCATATCAATAGTTTTCAACAATGAATATACCACAGCTAGTACATACAAGAGATTAACAGGGAAGATATATGCACGGGAGAGGGTCCATGGCGAATGCTTGTGTACTTTCTCCA
Source organism: Paralithodes platypus (assembly GCA_032716605.1). Lineage (NCBI taxonomy): Eukaryota > Metazoa > Arthropoda > Malacostraca > Decapoda > Lithodidae > Paralithodes > Paralithodes platypus. Next base: position 20,009,630 of record CM064522.1, on the reverse strand, counting down.
TGGGTGTGTGTGGAGCATGTCTAAGGGTGGTGGCGAGAGGTGCAATGTAGGCCTATTGCTGGCCCAAATTGTAGCCACCTGAGCCATCGCGCACGGTTTTGGAAATTATTTGAAACCTCATCTTCCGAGAGGAGGGTAGCAGCCCACCAATAAAACATCTTGAGAGGATTGTAGCAGCCACTGGGTTAATCACCTACACATAAATTTCTCGCTGTAATTGGAGCTCCGTCAAAAAGAGTTAGTGTTCCCCGGGCATGGAAATGAGTGTTAATTTCCGGGTCCATGTCTCGAATTAATACTACTTATAAACTTGCAATTTTTCTCAGTTGCTACACTTGGTGAGTATTATTAGGTTTGATATTACTTGTTCCCTCGTAGGTATGGTCTTATGACGATTCCTCGCATGTCTTTTCGGTCCTTCTTCTAGAAGATGGGTTATGATTCTTCGACTCAGGGTAGTTGTTGTGGGACCAATGTATAGCTACTGTTACAATGGAGTGCTCAATCTCCAGTATTGCATTTGAACGTGCAAACTAAATGGGTTTGCTTCATTAAGGACGTTTTGGTGGACAGGTTGTTGCCATGACGAGGGATGACACTTTAGAGCTTTTATAGTAGATGATCTAGTTTAATTTGTATTCGTGTTTGTTGTAGGTATGAACGTATTAATATAAGTGTTTAATGTTAATTGCTTTTAATAAGCGCATGGTGTTATGTGCTTTATCATTAAAGAATATGGACAATTTTGGTGATATTGTTAACTAACTTCCATAAGAAAATACTAAATACTAAATATGCTGACATATTCAATCAATAACACATAAAATATCATTTCTTCCCTAAGTGCATATATATAATATATACTGTATATATTAGATGATTCCGGTGTTATTCCTCCCTCTTCACCCCCCTCTCCCCTACTTCTGCCTAATACTAATATCCTAATCTCTTCCAAAGATGTACTTTCTACCCTCTCTGAGCTTAATACTAAGAAGGCATACCGGACAGTGTTCCTCCTGTTGTACTAAAAAACTGTGCTTCCATGCTGACTCCCTGCCTAGGCAAACTCTTTCGTCTCTGTCTCTCCTCTAACGTCTTCCCTTCATGCTGGAAGTTTGCTCTCATTCAACCTGTCCCAAAGAAGGGTGACCGCTCTCAACCCTCCAACTATCGTCTAATTTCTCTCATCTTTTGTATCTCTAAAGTTTTTGAAACTATTCTTGCTTCCAAATTTCTTGAGCATTTCTTTTCTCATAATCTACTCTCAGATCGCCAGCATGGCTCCCTCAAGGGTCACTCTACTGGTGATCTTCTTTCATATCTTACTAACTCTTGGTCATCCTCCTTTCGGGACTTGGGTGAGACCTTTTCTATTGCGCTAGACATATCGCTAGACATATCGAAGGCCTTCATTAGAGTCTGGCACAAATCTTTAATTTCTAAACTACCCTCCTTCGGTTTCTATCCCTCCATTTGTGCCTTTGTCTCTAATTTCCTTTTCTCGCCGTTCCATAGGTGCGGTTGTGGACGACCATCGCTCACTTCCTCATCTTATCAAATCCGGTGTACCTCAGGGCTCAGTCCTATCTCCTATTCCCTTTCTAATTTTCCTAAATGATCTTGTCAACTGTACCTCCAGTCCCATCCATTCATATGCAGACGACTCTACCTTACACTACTCAATCAGTTTTCCTGAACGCCCCAGCCAGCAGTCCCTCAAAGACAACTACTATTTCCAATTGGGGCAGAGAAAACCTTGTTGCCTTTATTGCTTCCAAAACCCAATTTCTCCATCTATCTACCCATCTGGAACTCCCAGCGGAATATCCCTTATTCTTCAACAATACAAAAATCAATCCTTCATCTTCTCTCAATATTCTAGGTGTCTCTTTTTCTTCTGCTCTCACTCGGAAGGACCATATTACCAGCCTTGCTAAAGCAGCCTCCCAGAAGCTGGGTGTGCAGAAGCTGGGTGTGCTCAACCGCCTCAAAGGGTTCTTTACCCCTGCACAGCTTCTTGCTCTGTACAGGGGCACGGTGCATCCTTGTATTGAGTATTGTTCACATGTGTGGGGAGGATCCTCTCACACCGCACTCCTAGACAAAGTAGAAAGGAAGGCCTTTCGTATCATTAATTCCCGCCCGCTCACCAATTCTCTGCAAACTCTCTCTTTTCGCCGCAAGGTTGCATCTCTCTCGCTATTCTATCGCTACTACAATAATCAGTGCTCCTCAGAGCTCTCCCTGTGTATACCACCTCCTCTACGTAGGGTACGAGGTACCCATCTTGCAACACAATCCCACCCCTACTCTGTGCAACTCTCCAACCCAAGAGTCAAACGTTACTCTCAGTCTTTCTTCTATTCAACAGCTGAGCTCTGGAACTTTCTCCCAGAATCAGTCTTTCCCTCCTCCTATGCATTAAATTGCTTCAAACTCCGTGTGTCCAGGCATTTTGGCTCAAACGTCCCTTGATTTTGGCCATGTCACTCTTTCAACTCTGGGGGAGGCACTCACTACAGGCAGTTCTGCCTTTTGTCTCCTTCACTCACATCGAAAAAATATATATACAGTATATATATTTAGACAATAATCATCTAACATTACATGTGCCACTAGTGAAAAAACACAAGAGAATCGTAAAAATACAACCATTTTCATAAATAGGAGGGGTTCCTTCATGTATATGGAATATATGCATTACGTTGTCGACTATTATAATGTTAAGTACATCAATTGCTGTTTGCTACATCTGTGTTGTGAATACAATTATTGTTATAAACTATTTGTTCATGTTTTTCTTCTATTTTAACATACTCATCATTTATGTCAGTACTCGTTTCATGCCGGCTTCATTAACAGTACATTCAGTTTACTTTTACGCCTGTCTGATGATTGTAAAGCAGGCCTCTGTAATCTCTTATAGTTCAACATATATGAAGGACTACATTAATGTTGTGTCACCTTTTCACATTATATAATTATAACTGAGAACCCCGTTTGGTTAAGGAGCGAAGCTATTACCTGTTAATTTGTTCTTCAAATAATTACCAATCATAATTCAATCATTTATCTGCTATTTAGCTAAATATAGTTTAAATATGTTATCGTATACCCATGTATTTGTTTAAATGATTTTATTTGTAGTTAAAATTCCTATTTTCGCATTTTATTCCATATAGCCTAAGTGATTATTATTGCAATGTAATTCATCTTAGTACTGCAATTGTTATAATGGTGATATCGAGAACTCTTCGGATACTTAAAACACACAACAGTGGACATAGCTACGTTCCCCTAGAAACACAACTGTCCCGTGCCACAAGCATACTGTACTCAGTGCTCAGAGAAGCGTTTAAACAATTTCAAACGAAATCTAAAGCTGTTATGAGATAAATCTGGTGCTGACTGGAGGAACCCCTTAACGTGTTTAGAGGGCAAAGATTGGTTAGCTCCCTCGCTCTCCGCTTCAACAAGCAATTTTATCACACTGGCCGAAGAAGAATTCAATATTACAATCAGAACGTACCTTGTTTTACATAATGCAATCTTAAGGCCTTGCTCTGGGAACACACTTGCACCCTCGCACACACTCCCTCACTCTCACACAATCACAAATCTACACATATTCACATAACTCAAGACACTCGTGAATCTCGTGCAATATTACTACAAGCTCCTACACGCTCACATATGACCAAGTGATAAACGTATACTCAAACCTTTGAAACTATAATATATAATTCAGTTGATTATCCCTTACAACCTAAGCCATATGCATACGTTAATGGCCACACAAATAATTAATAACTTTGCATCTCGATTATACATATAACGTTTCATCGTATATATTACAACACAAAGCTTTGGTTCCAAATCTCTGTTGTAATTATTATCAATATCAATATCTTATTGAGTTTGTTATTGAATTATTTTTTTCAATGATGGCTGTTTTCAGCGAGAAGAGATACAACATATGATGTAACAGTTGAATAGGGAGAGCCTTAATATGGACAACACATTAATAGAACGAAAATATAGGTTATGTTCAAGTTTCATGTACAAAGTTAAAAGTTGAAGTGACAGAACCAGTTAAAGAACACACGTATCCATGTTAAATCCTTCTATAAAAGTCAAGCGAAGGATAGGCATGGGATGGGGTTAATTTTGGTAAATAGAGCTCTGTTAGGAATATTATAGTACCTCTTTCATTAAAGATAAATGTACAATCAATGTGTCCTTCTAGTACTAACTAATGGACCAGAAACTTTGAGTTTAACAAAGTATCTAGAACATAAACTTAACAGTGGCCAAACACGGATGGAGATGATAAAATTAGCCATAACCTGGCCATAGCCTCTCATTACTATAAAACATGGCCTGTGGCAGACCATTTACTTAGAGGAGAAGCTAACACATGCACTACTAGAGCGACATAATGAAAACCTTGAGATCGAGATAAATAATGAGACAGACAGAGAGAAAAAGATGGAAGGATGAAATCCGAAAGTATATGAGCGAGGCGATTAACCTGTAGTGAAAGAACTCTGGCTAATGAGAATGTGAAACTCTGCGTTTGATAGGAGTTACTCTGGATCTCAAACTTACTTTTGAAAAGCATATCCGTTCTTTCTCCCCTTCCATTTCCCCAAAAAATGGTCTGCTTCGCAAGTGTTATAAAAAGTTTGCTTGTGACGCCACAGTTATCAAGTCTTTTTATGCATTTATTTTGCCACACTTCGAGTACTGTTCATCTGTCTGGTTGTTAGCAGCTGACTGCCATCTCAAGTTGCTTGACAGGTCCCTGAATTCTATCAGTTGTATTCTACTTCATTTGTCTCTTGATCTGTGTCATCGACGTAAAGTTGTTGTCCTTGGTCTTTTATTGAAAGTTTTTAACAACCCTCAGCATCCCTTAAATGGGGTTCTGCCTTGGCCCTATGTCCAGGCTCGTGCAACTAGATTAACAAGCAATCTTAATGATCTTGCCATGAGCCGTGTGAATGTTTCTACTGCACAATGTTCACGGTGCTTTGTGCCGGCCATGGTTGAATTGTGGAATAAGTTGCCAAATAAGCTAGTCAATTCAGTTCATATCTCCATTTTTAAATCTAGAGTTAATGCTTTTTTGCAGCATTAATTCTAATGTTTACACATATTTTATTTTATTTTATTGTATTACATATATACTTGACATCTTCCATTGCATAATATCTTATCATTAATTTTATTTGTGCTCAATATATGTGTGAGTGTGTGTGTGTGTGTATATATATATATATATATATATATATATATATATATATATATATATATATATATATATATATATATATATATATATATATATATATATATATATATATATATATATATATACATACTGTATATACAGTATGTGTGTGTGTGTATATATGTTTTTTTGTTTTTCTTTTCTAAGTTGCCGTAGTTCCTCTCCAGTGCCTCCGGGTGTTTTGTGTGGATTCATCCTGCTGGTGTTTCTGAACCCTGGTTGGAGACTTCGGCATCTCATATAATAATAATAATAATAAAAATAATAATGATGATGATGATGACGATGATGAATTTATATATCTATCTATTGCCTGACGCCATGATCCCCGAAGGGGTGGCCACGAACGAACCGCCCCCATGCACCTCTGTCCCCAGTCATTCGACGCCTCTCCCCCCAACCAGCACCGCCTTCGTTCATATACTTCCTCACTCCATCCTTCCACCTCTCCTTCGGTCTACCTCTCCCTCCCTGTCCCTCAACCTCGCTCTTGTACACCCTCTTAGTCATTCTCTCGCTTTGCATACGTTCCACATGGCCGAACCATCTCAAATTGTTCCTTTTCACACTTTCCAGCACATCTACCTCCACACCACACCTCCTTCTTACTTCTTCATTGGTCTGTCAATCCCTCCATGTAACTCCGCACGCACTTCTTAAGTAATTCATTTCCACTGCTCTCACTCTTAGTCTGAGTCTCTCAACCAACGTCCATGCTTCGCTTCCGTAAGTCAGTGTCGGGATTACCACACAGTCATGCAAGGATTCTTCACTTCCATACTGACCACCCTATTTCTTGTTACTGCTTTCAGCGTTCCTACAACTCTCTTCCCATCTTGTACCCTCTCCCGCACTTCTTCATCCATAGTCCCATCTTTACTCAACACACTGCCCAGATACTTAAAAGAGTTGACGATCTCCATAGCCTGACCGTTCAGCTTCACCTCACACTCTGTGACTTTACCCCTTTCGAAGACCATAACCTTGCTCTTCCCCGCATTTACCTTCAAATTCCGTTTTTCGCACACTGTTCAAAACTCATTTACCAGACCCTGCAACTCCCATTCATTATCACTCATCAGAACTGTATCATCCGCAAATATCAGTATAGGTAGCTTCCACTCATTTCCCTCCCTTTTCAGCGATACACCAACATCCACTGCTCTTGATAGTATTTCTTTCATGACTCCATCCATATATACAGTAAACAACCATGGGGACATCACACACCCCTGTTTCAAACCAACATTCAGGTCAAAGAACTCGCTCTGCTCACTCTCCACACGTACTGCCGCCTTTGCACCCTCATACATGCTCTTCACTGCTTTCAGCAACTTGCCATCTACTCCGTATATTCTAAGTACTTTCCACAAACCTTCTCTATCCACTCTGTCATAGGCTTTCTCCAAGTCCATAAAGGCAACATACACCTTTTGTTTCTACTTCCAGATATTTCTCCACAACACAATTCAGGGTAAAAATCTGATCTACACATCCTCTTCCCTTCCTAAAACCTCCCTGCTCGTCACCTATCCATTTCTCCGTTTTCACTCTCACTCTCTGAATCACTACCCTACTGTATACCTTCCCTACTATGCTTAGAATACATATTCCTCGGTGGTTACCACCCACTTCTCTTTCCCCTTTGCCCTTATATAGGGGGACTATTAAGCCAGTCTTCCAGTCATCGGGTGCACTCCCCTTCTCCCATGCTAGTTTGCACATTTTCCATACGCATTCGATCACTATCTCACCACCATACCTCAACATTTCCCCACACACTCCATATGTTCCTGGTGCTTTCCCCAACTTCACTCTTTTCATGTCTTCCCACACTTCTGACCTCCTGATCCCCACCTCCTCCTCCACTACTTCTCTTCTTCTCCCTCCCATACGATACCCAACTATGTTTGCTGGCTCTCCATTCCTTACATTTGGCAACTCATTGAAGTACTTCCTCCATCTTTCGACTCTCTCTTGCTTCTCGGCTAGCATTCTCCCATTCTTATCTTTTACACCCTTACTGTTTCCCTTGCTACCTTCCCTAACTTTCTTGACTTCTTTCCAGAACAGTTTCTTACTCTCCCTCCATTTTACGCTCAGATTTCTTCCAAATTCCTCATCTACTCTTCTCTTACTTTCCTTCACTACTCTCATCACCACCCTCTTTCTCTCCACGTACCTCGCTCGTTTCTGTCTCTCGAAATCTTCATTCTCTCTACTACCCAACCACTCTCTATATGCTTTCTTCTTTTCTTCCACAGCTATTTTTACCTCTTCTGTCCACCATGCTGTACCTTTCACTCCCCTCCCTCTTCTCCTCCTCACTCCAAACACCTCCTCACATGTATGATGCACAGATCTCTTCCTTAAACACCTTGCTCATCTCCTCCACTTCCTCCATAACTTCCAGGTCGAACCCACCTAGTCGTCTTTCTACTGCTCTCCTGTACTCTTCCCTGATTTCCTCCTCCTGTAACCTCTCCACCCTCCTCACCATTCCACCTTCCTCTCGCCTCCCTCCAGCTCTCCCCACCCACTTCTTTTGTATCCTAACATTAGCTACTACTACATAATGATCAGACAGACCCCCTCCAATACCCCTATACACTCTAGCATATATATATATACAGTATATATATATATATATATATATATATATATATATATATATATATATATATATATATATATATATATATATATAGATATATATAATTATATATATATATATATATATATATATATATATATATATATATATATATGTATATATATAATCACGTGAGGAACTAAATGTTTTATACTCTCAGCCTGGCTTTAACCACCCAGAGTCAGGACGATTGGCTATGCTTTAGTACTGATTGTTCATGTTTGAACCAACTCTACCACGGCGTAAATATTGGATACATACACTTTTTCTATATATTATAATAAAGGAAATCCTACTTGGAGAATGTATTTCAATCCCATATACCATTCCAATACCATATAGGGATTTTTACAACTACCCCCACGCAACTCGGGCTAAAATGTGTTTAATTTAATTCTAACCCAACCAAGCACGAGAGTCATTAATATTAAGTATATCTTACAAATAGACGTCAGCTACTAAACTTTATTTATACCCTCAGCCGGGCTCGAACCACCGACAGCCAGGCTGATTGTCCATGTTTTGACCAACTCTACCACGGCGGGATAAAGGATACGGAGCCTTCCCACATCAAGGACTTTTGGTACTGACTCTCTAGGAGTCGGTACCGACTCCTAATAAGTCTGTCCGAGTTTTAACGAGTCTTAGTGACTCCTAACAAGTCTATTACACTCTGTTGTGTCAGAGTGCAGTTATCTCTCGGAACAGTCACAGTCTGCAGATATAAGGACTGTGGAAACAGTCACAAGAACGTCCTCCTCGACTTATCACCGCTACGTCACTTAATAACATCAATGGTATACACATTAGTAGGTTACACAGATTCAATAGTATGTAATATACGCATATAATAACATTTGAGCAGGTTATCTCGCAGTTATTATGCTTTACTACTTATAAATAAACTCAATAACCTGCTGGTTACCATTGCTTTATTAACATAACATAAACAAAGGAAGTCTGCAGAGAAGTGATTGTCACACACAAGGCAGATCCATCTCAAACAAAACACATCTCTTTCATATACTGTCATGCCTTTCCCGCCAAAACTCCCGCAGATCGTTTCTTGATAAAATGTCTGTCTCACAATAGCCAGAGAAAAGGAAACAAATAGGTAATCGGATCTTGAAAGGGCTAGGCTAAGTAAGGTAGGCTTACATAAGAACATAGGAAATGGGAGCCTGCAGAAAGCCGATTGGCCCACACGAGGCAGATCCCTCTCACACCCAGCCCTAATTATAGGTCCAACCCACTAACAAACTAACTCATATACACGCATATAATAACATTTGAACAGGTTATCTTGCAAGTATCATGCTTAACTACTTATAAATACAGTAAACTCAACAACCTGTTGGTGACCATTTCTCTATTAACATAACATAAATCAACGGAAGTCTGCAGAAAGGCGATTGCCACACACAAGGCAGATCCCTTTTAAACACAACCCATCTCTTCCATATGCTGTCATGACTTTCCCGCCAAAACTCCCGCAGATCGTTTCCTGATCTAATGAAAATCGTCTCACAATAGCCAGAGAAAAGGAAACAAATAGGTAATCGTATCTTGAAAGGGCTAGGCTAAGTATGGTAGACTTCCATAAGAACATAGGAAATGGGAGCCAGTAGAAAGCCGATTGGCCCACACAAGGCAGATCCCTCTCACACCCAACCCTAATTATAAGCCCAACTCACTAACAAATTAACTCATATACACGCATATAATACCATTTGAACAGGTTATCGTGCAGTTATTATCCTTTAATACTTATAAATATACTCAATAACCTACTGGTGGCCATCTCTATTAACATAACATAAAAAACGGAAGTCTGCAGAGAGGCGGTTGGCACACAGTGTTAGTCTGCCCTAGTCTGTCTTACTCTGTTCTTCCCCGTTTAAGTCTGTAATGACTCTGATGTAGTTGGCATTTATAATTACTGACTGCACTCTGTCAAACTCCTGACAAAGTCTGTTAAGACAGACAAGGACAGAGTGTTAGTCTGTCCTAGTCTGTTCTACCCGGTAAGGACTCCGATGTATAACCGACTGCACTCTGTCACACTCCTGACAAACTCAGACTAGAACAGAGTGTTAGTCTGTCCTAGTCTGTTCTACCCCGTTTTAGTCTGTATACTGTCTCTGATGTAGTTGGCATGTATAACCGACTGCACTCTGTCACACTCCTTATAAAGTCTGTTAAGCCACAGACTAGGACAGAGTGTTAGTCTGTCCTACCCCGTTTTACTCGGTGTATTTATCCCACTCGGAAGCAGTCCGTGACATTTCTCACGGAGTAGTACAGACTTGACACTCCTAGAGAGTCGGTAACAAAATTCCTTGATGTGGGAAGGCCCCTTTTTTAGCCTTACTTATCCTGACTGTCGGTAGTTCGAACCCCGCTGTGTGTATGGAAAAGATATATATATATATATATATAAATATATAGTATATATTTACTTTGTGTAGGGAATTAGTAAGAGGAGGTGAGTTGATGAGATTAAGTGCTTTTGACTGTACCATTTCAAGACGTGCGGTGCGGTATGGGTTGAACCTCCCCACACATGCGAACATTTATCAATACATACAGGGGAGGTGTGGCGGAGTGGTCTTGCCACTGGACTGGTAATCCAATGGACCCGGGTTCGAATCCCAATATGTCAAAGGGAAGATATTATGGGGATGAAATTTGTGTTGTACCTAGTATCAGTGCATTACCACAGCACACCGAAATGCCAAAAAATTACCCTCATTGTTCCCTGATTAAAATAGCATTGTATGAATTTTCCCATATTCATAAATATGCTACAGGGGGGCAATGCCTAGTGAGTTAATTGCTCTATAGGTGGCGTTTTGCGAGTGAGGGTCCGAGTGTGGGGGATGAGACTGAAGCGCAGAGGCGAGGCGGCTTCAGAGATGGGATTGGTTTGAGCCGGGTTGCTTCGCATGTCTCACTCCCTAGACTGGAACAAGACCTCACGGGCCTCACCGTGTTTAGAGGTAGAGTGTAAAGGCTATCAGCCTATGCCCGAGAGGGAGTAGTTGGAATATAGAAAAAAGGAAAAATAACATGGGTGCACTGTGCATCTATACTGTACATAACAAGAAGCTGTACAGGGGTGAGAACCCATTGAGACGGTTGAGCTCTCCTAACTTCTGGGAAGCTATTTTAGCAAGAGTGGTAAAATGATCTTTCCAAGAAAGGCCAGAAGAAAAAGAAACCCCAAGAGTACTGAGAGTAGGTGAAGGATTGATTTGTGTATTGTTGAAGTGTAAGGGATAGACGTGAGGAAGTTTTTGACAAGTTGATAAATGGACAAATTGGGTTTTGGAAGCATTGAAAGTAACAATATTTTCTCTGCCCCAATCGGAAATAGTTGGTATGACAGAATATACGCATGCTATGGCCTCATCACATAAGTTTTTGGGTGATTGCATATTGTCTCATTGAAGACAACTAGTTGAATAGTGTAAGATAGAGTCATCAGCATATGAGTGGATAGGGCTAAAAGTACAGTTGAGAAGATCATTAATGAATATTAGAAAGATAACTGGAAACAGGACTGAACCCCATGGAACACCGGAGCTGATAGGTTGAGGAGGTGAGCGATGGCTGTCCACAACCGTAGCTATGGAACAGCCAGAAAGGAATTTATAGAGAAAGATATATA
>CM064522.1:19770514-19995514 GCA_032716605.1 Paralithodes platypus | reverse complement strand
TGATAAATGCTTACCTACTATTTCCAATATATATATAGGAAAAGGGAAATTGTAGTAGGGGAAAGTTAATTTAATGCCAATTCTTAGGGCCCCTAATTGTTGTAGAGTACTTTCTGAGTACACTACAAGGGAGTTTTACAGTAAGGCTCACGCAACTGGACTTTCCGTGTGTGTGTTTTTTTTTTTTTTTTTTTTCCCTATTCCAACTACTCCCTCTCGGGCATAGGCTGATAGCCTTTACACTCTACCGCTGAACACGGTGAGGCCCGTGAGGTCTTGCTCCAGTCTAGTGAGTGAGACATGGGAAGCTTCACGGCTCGAAGCAACTCCATCTCTGAAGCCGCCTCGCCTCTGCGCTTCACAGTGTGAACTGTGTGTGAACGCTTTAACATTTTCCAATGTACTTCCATAGTTTTCGAGTCCAAGGGTAAAGCTTACTGCGTTATATTTCTGTGTGTTCATTTATGTTATTATTTTGTTCACTTAACATGATGTCCTGTTTAGTAGGTAAATTTGACAAGGGAAGGAGGATTCCTAGCCACCCACCTCTAGAAGGAAAAGTAGGACAGCAAAAGAGACAGAACTTTAAATGTTATTTCTGTTCGGCCTCTGTCCAGTCGGCCACTCCAGCTATGGGGTATGTGCCAGAGTACATACATACATACTTACTTACATTCATACATACATACATATATACATGCATACATACAGTACATACATACATACATACATACATTATGGTGTCTATGGTAATTGTTAATTTTAGTTCGAATATTTTGGTTAACAAAATTGTATGGAGTCATACATGTATGAACAGTATATGGACAATATACAGTATGTACGTAAATAATAAAGAATTGGTATGCATTCTGTGAATTCAATGGAATATTAGCGTTGAACTAGTATAGTAAAACAATAATAGATACACAAATATTTGTTCTTCAATAATATGTTGTTATTAATATTAAAAATCATATTTTGTCTTAATTTAGTTTAGTTTTGATATGAACATTTGGTGCTAAGCTATCAGGTGTTTTTGAAACATTAACTGAGATAAACAAATACATTTACATTTTACTTGGTTTAAATAATTGATTGATGAATTAAGAACTTGTATTATACAAATGTTAGCACTTTAATACAAATGTTGCCATATAGTAGTATGTAGAGAGGGAGAAGCAGACCGAGCATGAGATGGATGCATGGAGTGTAGAGGTATAATGTATGATTACAAGTGGTGTTAGGTGACATGAGGGCCGCCAGTTAACAGATAGAAGAGGTGCTTGGAGGCGATTATTTCGTGGCCATCCCCTCGTGCATCAAGGCTCTTAGCAATAGATAGAGAGACAAATTGAAGAAGTTGTACATTAAATTGGTTATTTTTAGTATTCGTAGTTAAAGTTAACATTGTATTATATACGGTGATACAATATAATGATTATAATTGATGCTGGCTGAATTTATCATGAGTCTTGATGACATTAAAGGAACATGGATACAGAAAACTATGCTACCAAAAATTAATGGATGGATTATACGAAACAATTACTTGATTACTTAAATTTGAATTTAGGAAAACAATATGTTGATTAAATAGTCAGAATTGTTAAATAGCTCAGCTTTATACTGCACCAATCTCTCTGTACTTAAATTGATTTTTCGGCCAAGTGATAAAGCAGGAAAATTAATTGTTACGGAAACCTCTAATAAAGCCTCGTGCCGGAGGAGAAGAGTGTGTATAGTTTGATAGCACCTCTTGTAACATCCATCCATAACGCTCAAATTAATTCACAAGCTGGGCACTCCGCTGGGCAAACGTATCGACGAATTGGTAAGGAGGAACGCCCACGACACGACAGTCCTATACCACCCCTTTCATTCGTCGGGGGATATTGGCTCTTATTTCCTCATTACATAGGCACCGAAAAGCTTCATCTGGGTCACCTGCTTATTTCGCCCCTCGGACCAGACCTCGAGGTAAACAGGAGGTTGGATATCTTTTTATTGGAGGCAGGAAGAGCCTACGTTTTATATGACAGTCTGTGAAAATTCCCTATTCATGGGAATATTGCCAACTGCGAGCCTAAGACCTCCATTCAGAGAGCTGAGGAGGGACTATTGAGGAGGGTTGCTGGGACTGGTGAGGACAGCGTGTCTGTGTATACTTATGTATGCATGTGTAGGAGTATATGTATGCATGTATATATATATATATATATATATATATATATATATATATATATATATATGTGTGTGAGAGTTAAGAGACGAGGTTATTGGGAGATTTTATGGTATTTGTGTTTAGTATATACAAACTACTGATATTATGTATTGATATTTATACTAAGCTTGGGAATGGTTTTTCGATTCTGACTATATGTGTACTTTTGTAGTACGCCTACATACACAAATATAAAATAATTATAGCATAACGCTCTCTCTTTGCACATACTATTTACATATTATCCTTACCTGCATATTCCTTCATCACTAAACTTACGGTGTCCAAGTAGTAGAATCACTCCTGAATAAATTACTCCTGCCGTTACTGCTTCCCTTCATGGACCTTTATTTATAGCAACAGGTATAGACTAACTGTAAGGAACGCTACCTTTTCTTTTCTTCTAATATTTAACTTTTCTTTACACCATGCCAATGTTAATTGTTTGTTCTATTTTCTTTATTTACTATATTCTACTACGTTGTGTTTATACACCTATGATTATTCACTCCCTTGTTCATGTTTACCACCCTAAATTTCTGTAAGACAAGAATATTAGATTATTTGAAAAATGCAAATAATGATTAATGCATAGATAGAACAAGATACATTCAGGGCGAAATAGTTTGTTGATCATAGTGTTAAAGAAAGAAGATAGAGAGGCTACAGATGCTTATGTAAGCATACCTACCTACATACATACATAAATACATACATACATACATACATACATTCATACATACATAATTATTATTTAAACAAATGATTAGATCTTTGTCAAGTTTAATATAGCCCCAGCCAAAAGTTCCATCATTGGTCAATTTCGAAGGCAAGAGACCACCTCCGAAGCTAAGCAGGCAAGGAACACTCATTAGCAGAAAATCTGTTTCAACCCACAAACAATAAAATCAATAATTCATTATAAAAGGCATAAATATAGACATGTAAGACATACATACATGCAGGTGTGAACCTTGGTCACCTAAAGTGGAAGCAGTAACATAGCAGTTATGTGGAAGTTCCCGGCTCCAGAACCACCTTTCCTCCTTCAGGAACAATATGAAAATATTAGGAGAAGTACATTGCTCCCAACTACAGGGTATATCCTTAATAATACCCTGGGTGGCATAAGTGAGCGGAATTTCGGTGTGAGTGTCCTAGGTTCGAGTCCTTCGAGTGCCACATGTGTTTGTTGATTTCATTAATTGAGTTTGGAAGTAAAGTTGGTTGGTGAACAAATATGAATTATAACGGTGTTGTCAACCACTTTGACGTGATGATGGATATTGGAACTTGTAAACTGATCAACTGACCGGATACTCTCATCAGCATTATATGGCTTAAACATTTACCACAGAGAATGTGGGTCATGGGCATCCGCAACTTGCTTATGACAACAACATTCAAAGTAACGGAAGGCAAGGACATAATAGGAAATGGCGTGATAAGGTGAGTGAACAAAATATATATGGTAAACTAAAATGGCAACTGTAAGAAAAGTGAAACTCAATATTCATATATTTGTGAAAAGTTGTGCTTAACGGTCCATTGATATCATAATTAATTTATGATTTGTTTAATAATCGATTAGCTACAATGTGATTAGTAAATACGCAAATTATAGACTTTATAACCATTTGAAGCTTCAGTAAAATTGCACGAATAATTTACTATTGGTAATTAGGAAAAACAAATTCCACCGACAAGGTCATCAGTCAGGAATAATATAATTTAGTCTAATGATAAAGACAATTAACAAAGCTTATAATTACTGACGCAACATTTGGAATTTTGATCATATGAATTAGTTTAGAATGATAAGATTTCAAATAACAATTTTTTGTTGTGCTGGTAGAAATATTGGCTTCTCATCGGAATGACCGAAGTTTAAATCCCCACAGGCAGCTAACAGACTTTCTGAAACGTTTTTGTGTGAGTGTGTGTTATTCTTTATATATATATATATATATATATATATATATATATATATATATATATATATATATATATATATATATATATATATATATATATATATATATATATATATATATATACTGTATATATATATATGGAATATGATTAACTATCAGAATTACAATCAAATTAAAAATTCCCAGCGCCACTGGTGAGATCTCTGGGTATATAGTATATGTTAGAGCCTAGGATTGGACATGTGTTACTGGTGGTGTGCCTCAGAGATCAGTGCTTTGACCTGTCCTTTTTTATAGTTTTATGAATGACGGCGATGAGAGGTTACAACAATTAAAAGAGTTACTTATCACTAGTGTTACTTACTTTACTATATATTTCCTTATCTATCATTAACAAAAATTTATCCTCGCATTCAGTCCCTTTCTTTCCTTTGCTTCATAGTATTATGGATCACTTCATTCACATGCAAATCTTTATTTTGAACTGCACCCCATATAATTATTTACATCCACGCTGTTTTACCACACTTCTGTTTTTAATCAATGAGACTTTTTGTATTGCGCTAGACATATCGAAAACCTCCGATAGAGTACTGGCGCAAATTTATAATTTCCAAACTACCCTACTTCGGTTTCTATCCCTCTATCTGTACCTTTGTATCTATTTTTTGTTCAGACCTCTCCATAGCTGTAGTTCTGGACGGCCATTGCTCACTTCCTCAATCTATCAACTCCGGTGTTCCTCAGGGTTCTGTCCTGTTTCCAATTCTCCTTCTAATATTCATTAATGATTTCCTCAACTGTACCTCTAGTCCTATCCACTCATATTCTGATGACTCTACCTTTCACTATTCAACACATTTTTCACAACAACCAGCATGCAGTCACTCCAAAAGTTCCGTAACAGGGCCACGGCACGCCTATCTTCTGATCTATCAATTATTTCTTATTCGGGTAGAGAAAATCTTATTACTTTCAACGCCTCTGAGACCCAATTTCTCCCTCTATCTACCCATCTTAATCTTCCGCAAGACTAGCAATTATTCCTTAACACTACACAAATCAACCTTTTGTCTTCTCTTAATATTCTAGATGTATCTTTATTCTCCGACCTTTCTTGGAATGATCATATTACCACTCTTGCTAAAATAGCTTCCCAAAAGTTAGGTGTGCACAACCGTCTGTGGGTTCTTCACCCCCACACAGCTTCTTGCTCTGTATCGAGGCACAGTGCACCCATGCATTGAGTATTGTTCGCATGTGTGGTGAGGTTCCACCCATACCACACTTTTCAAAGGAGTAGAGTCAAAAGCATTTTGCCTCATCAACTCTCTTCCTCTTACTAATTCCCTACAATCTCTTTCTACACTCCACAATGTTGCATCTCATTCACTCTGTTATCCCTATTATAACAATCAGTTGTCTTCAGAGCTCTCTCAGTTCAAAGCCTACCCCCTCCCTTGTGGCGAGTGCCAGGTACCCGCCTTTCAACACATCGTCACTTCTTTTCTATCCAGCTCTCCAACCCAAAAAAATTAGCAAAGCTTCTCAGTCTTTCTTCTACGCAACAAGTGAACTCTGGAACTCTCTCCCTCAATCAATCTTTCATTCATTCTATGACTTATACTGCTTTAAACTTCGTGTGTACAGGCATTTTGACCCCAACGTCCCTTGAATTTGGCTTTGTCACTCTTTTGGCTTTGGGGGAGACACTCGTTACAGGTAACCTGCCTTTTGTCTGCTTCATACACATAGAACACAATACTATTACTTTCCATCTCTCGCTACTAAATGTTTTGTCACCCTTCATTTTTCATCTCATTTTATCCTTATTTTTCTCTAATAATTACAAACACTTGTTTAGCCTTGCTTAGTTTTATATAGTATATACAGTATACATCTTGGATTTTCATATGGTTCTCTCTACATATCTGACTCATATTTAATTTCTTCGAACTTTATCTTTCTAAGCTAAAGAGTGTCGCTTTGCTGGTATCCTACACTGTTTTTGTTTTTTTGTTTTTTATGAACAATATTCTCAATACTTTTTCTACATAAACTATTTATAAGTACATACCTTTCCTTTGGAACAATTAGTATGATTAACTTATATTTTAACTCTATTCTTTTCTCAACTTTACTCTGTGTCATTATATCCCTTGCTGAGTAGTAGTAACCAGTGTCGTGAGAGGGAGTGTCGATTTTGCTCTCCGGTATACAGTAGAGCATTTTACCATGGAGATAATGGAGATAAACAGACAATACTTCGCAAGCGGACCTAGTTCGTCATAGTGAATACATTGAGTACAACAAATATTAAATTACGACCAGGATAGTGAAGAAAAGTCTGTTTTAGTGTTGTTGCCAACGGTTTTTCAAGTACCGTAGGTGCCCAGGAAGAAAGGCTGAACTGGCTAAAATCGAACTGCCACGAACGTCAATCGTAATAATGTATACGCGTTTCCTCTGAACACATATCAATAGTGGCTGCTCCAGTAGTACCAATAATACAATTTAAAGTTAAATCCAATTATGTTAAAAGGGTCAAAAGTGATCAAGTGAAAATAGATGTGAATCTAGAGTAAAAAAATACAAACCGTCAACCAAAACGGTGCCAACACTACCACCGCGGCCGCCATAGTGCCTCCCTCCACACGACACCCTTCCCTTAGCCCTAACTAGTACTGAACTAATCATTCAAATACTTGGCTATATACACAAATAATAAACAAACTTCCCAGCCCTCCTGACGAAGTATTTTGGCCCAAAACAAAACTATCATACAGCCTAAAAGATAACTTTTAAACAGCCGTACGTTGAAATTCTATTACCAATAAAATTACCTCCCTCCACCTCCTTCCCTGTCGACCTTGACTCCCGACACACCCCGCTGCGACCACCCCGGCTCCCTCAGGCTCCTCCACACACAGCTTCTTGCATCACAGTACTCCACAATCTCCACCTCGATATATAAATCAGTAAAGAAAAAGAGAAAATAAGGAAAATAAGCTAAACTACGATCAAAGATGGATACCAATACATGTACTAAATGCAAGGTAAAGTCCGAGTATCAAAATGCCAAATGTGAAGAATGTAAATTGCTATTTCATCTGCAATGCATGGGCAAGCACAACACAGGAAAAAAAGGACTAACATGTGTAAATTGCTTCAATAAATAAAATGAACTTAAACTAAAGAAAATGATGAAAGATGCCCCTGTTATGCTACAAGAAGAATTTACTGATGTAATGGAGACAATTGGCCAGAAAGTCCAATTGGCCTTGCTAAATGAAAATATTTCACCCCATTCTGACAACAAAACACAGTCACCAACAAATTTAACATCATACTCGCGATTCATAGAAGATCTTAGTTACTGGCTGTCCCGCTACAGTGATACATTGTCACCTATGTGCGCACACTCTCCCACACGCACAAATACCCACAACCCTCAGCCCCCTACACTCCCACGTAACTCTCAACCTCACACCACCCCACGTGACTCTCAACCTCAATTGCCCCCACATTGCTCTTCACAACCAACCACTCCCCCACAAGTAACCTCTCAGCCCCCTCCACCCTCTATCTGCCCAACCGAGACCCTTATATGTCACCCCAAACCACCACCCAGGCAGGACTTTATTTTGTACCCAACTCCCCTGGGCAACCACAACGTAAGAGGAATGAAGGGGATAGCCCTCAAAATAAAAACCAACTGCCATCTACCACAACCACGGCAGTACAGGGTGCTCCAACCACAACCAATACAGCTTCACCTGTATGCAGATATCACCTGAAAAGAATGTGCCACTTTGGACCAAAAGGTGAACTTAATGGAGTAAAATGCAGATTTGAGCACCCCAAAATTTGCAACATTATGATCAGAGATGGCAAATGCAGATTTGGTGAAAACTGCAAATACCACCACCCACCCCTCTGCCAGTCATCACTAGAGAGTAAGAAATGCTATGATAACAAATGCTCAGATTTCCATATTAGGGGGACCTGGAGGATAGCCAGAAACAACACAAATGCTAACCAACAAAACTCTGCAGTTTTGCGAGGACGAGACAGAGGAAGAAGACACTATGGGAAATGGCAGAACAAGATGAACAAAGTGCGAGAATTGGTAGAACAAATAGCCCAGCTAGAGTACCTCCTGTCCTCCCGAGCGTGGCACAAGGATGTGCTCTACGAACAATACCAAATATCCCCCGAGGACTACTAGGTACACATAGTAGCCCCTCCCCCGTCTTGTTTGCAAACATCCAAGGTCTTTAAAATAGAACCACAAACAAAGTACCATTTATTAGGGGCCTGCTACAAGAAGGAAACGCTATATTTGCGTCTCTCACAGAAACCCACATTAAAGATCAGGTAGATAGTGAAGTATGGATTCCTGGTTTTAACCTACATAGGGCGGACAGAACGCATAGAACTCGTGGAGGTGTAGCCTTGTACATTCATGACTCGCTGATATCTACTGCATTTCTAAATAACAGTAACGAAGTAGTAGAAATACTTGGAGTTAAAATAGAATCCCTAAACCTAGCAGTTATTGTTACATACAGACCTCCTGACTCATCCTTAGAAGAATTCAAAACCCAGCTCAACATGATAAAATCAGGAGTGGAAGCCCTGGGAAACCCGACACAAAATATTATGTGGTTAGGAGATTTTAACCTTCCAAACATCAAGTGGAGGCAACTAGAAGACCAAGTAGTGTCGATAAACGACAGAGGAGCAAATGCAAAAGAACTATTTAAACTGTGCGACTGTTTTAGTCTTAACAGCATATTACCGAACCCACACGTGAAAATAATATCTTAGACCTTGTCTTCACTAATAATGACAACCTAGTACACAGTGTTAACATATCGGACACAACATACTCAGATCATAAATTAATTGAGATCAAAACAACCCTAGCATGTGTACAGAACACCTCAGAAACTAGACCAAAAACTGGTCCATTCAGCAAATTTAACTTCAATAGTATAAATATTAGGTGGGAAGAGGTAAACCAAGAAATGGAGGAAATAGACTGGGAAGATTTAATGAACAACCGGACACCATCAGAATGCCTAGTCCTATTAACGGAAACCATGACCCAAATCTGTAGCCACCACATACCAGAAAGACAAACAAGACGAAGAAGCAAACAAGAACGGGAAAGAAGGAAGCTGTACAGAAGAAAATTATTAACACAAAGACGCACACAACAAAATCTACATGAAAGACAAAAGATCAAAATAGATAGAGAAATTGTGGAAATTGAACAACGACTAAGAATCTCCTATGAGCTACAACAAATAGAAGAGGAGAGCAAAGCTATTGCAAGCATAATGGAAAACTCCAAGTACTTCTTTTCATAGCTAAACATATAACTAAAACCACATCAAACATCGGCCCACTAAGTAAAGATGATGGGTCATTCACAGGGGACAAAAAGGAAATGAGTGAACTATTACGTCTACAGTATGAAAAAGCCTTCAGTAAGCCTGACGATACAAAAGTAATCAGAGACCAAAATTAATTTTTCATGAATAATCCCCCCACGGAAAAAACACAGATTCTGGACAATAATTTCGGACCAAAAGATATAGCAGAAGCCATCGCCAACATGCCATCCCACTCGTCACCAGGCCCGGACTCGTGGAGTTCAATCCTAATAAAGAAATGTAAAGAAAACCTCTCAAAACCCCTGGCTATAATGTGGAGAAGGAGTCTAGACACTGGAGAAATACCGGATAGTTTGAAAAACGCAATAATTGCCCCTTTGCATAAAGGAGGGAGTAAAGCACTACCAAAAAACTATCGCCCAGTAGCTCTGACTTTCCACATCATCAAAAAATTTGAGCGAGTCCTGCGAGGAAAAATCTCAACATTTATGGAAAAAAATGAACTACACAACACTGGTCAACATGGGTTCAGAGCAGGAAGATCGTGTCTCTCGCAACTATTGGAACACTACGACAGAATTCTTAAATCCCTAGAAGAAAAGAAAAACGTGGACGTCATCTACACCGATTTCGCTAAGGCATTTGATAAATGTGATCACGGTATTATTGCACACAAACTTAAGGCAAAAGGGATAACAGGTAAAATCGGAAGGTGGATATACAACTTCCTCGTGAACCGAAAACAATCAGTAGCAGTAAGCCAAGTAACATCTGAGCCTTCAGACGTCAAAAGCTCAGTTCCCCAAGGAACAGTACTAGCGCCCCTTTTTTTCCTCATTCTAATAAGTGACATAGATGCCAACACAAGACACAGTACAGTATCCTCCTTTGCGGATGACACGAAACTGAGTATGATAGTAAAGACACAGAAAGACACGGGCCGGCTGCAAGAGGCCATAAATAAGGTATTCCAGTGGACCAGGGAATATAACATGCAGTTTAACGAAGACAAATTTCAATTAATACGATACGGAGATGAGGATTTCGTTAAAGAGAACACAAGTTACATAACAGAATCCAATCACATAATAGAACGTAAAGACAATGTGAAAGACCTTGGGGTGATAATGTCTGAAAATATGAGATTCAAAGAACATAACCAGGTCAAAGTTGCAGCTGCGAAACGGCTAACAGGTTGGATTCTACGTACATTTAAAACTCGCGGTGAATTGCCTATGATAACACTTCAAATCCCTGGTGCTACCGCGGTTAGAATACTGTAACATCCCCATACAAAGCAGGTGAAATTAAGGACTTAGAAAGTGTACAAAGGAACTTCACCTCACATAATTATAAACTCAATAAAACAGTTACACTATTGGGATCGTTTAAAATCACTAAAGCTGTATTCGTTGGAACGTAGAAGGGAACGATACTTAATAATATATACATGGAAAATAGCAGAGGTTTTTGTACCAAATCTACATACCCCAATAGCAATTAAGTTCAGTGATAGGAGAGGCTGGGAATGCGATATCCCCAAGATGAAAAATCGGGGTGCTATGGGCTCTCTGTGAGAGGGTTGGTTATCACAGAGAGGAGCACGTCTCTTCAACAAACTCCCGCGGCGAGTAAGAGACATGAGAGGTATCTCATTAGACAGCTTCAAGAGAGCTCTCGATGTCGAACTACAAAAAGTGCCAAACGAGCCCATCTTTACAAGGGTGCGCTCCACCTCTTCGAATAGTCTGCTGCACCAATTCTCAAACAACAACGAAGGGCGGTGCACTCTTCGGTGCCACTAGCAAGAGTGGCGAACTCCACATAGGTCACATAGGTCATAAGTAGGCTACATTCTGTGTTAATACCATATTTGGTTTATTCCATCTTCTTCACCCTCTCTGATGCCTCACCCTATTACTTCTCCTCAGTCCGTTTTACATTCTCGTATTTGCAATTAGAACATTCTCTTGTGATCTTTGCATACAATGCGCTGCTTTATTCTGTGATCAGACTTTTTCCGTTTCACCCTCTTGTTCTACCTTGTTCACTTTGCTTATTCTCTCTTCTTCCTATATTCAAAAGTAGGATCGTTTGCTATACTCTTTCTTCATCCTCATTTCAAAAGTCATATATCGTGCTTTGATGGGCATTCCTCCATAATTATGCATTTTTATAGCCACTAATATTATACAGTTTGATATTTAATTACAGGTTTTTCAACCCTCATGCTTCAGCTTATTTCATCCCTTTATCACTCTACATATTGGTATCAGCCATAACTCCGGTTATAATAGTATTTTTCCTCTGTACGTATTATTACTTGTTTGTCATTATTATCAAACATATTTCATTATGTTTTCATCCCTTTGCGTTAATATATTTCCTCTAAAATATTTTGCATAAGAGGTACACGTTGGGACTTGCATTTATGTGGACCAAGTTCCATTATAAGTATACATCTATATTATTGCCTGAATCATGTGTCAGTTTCCTAAACATTGCTTAAAGTATATGGCTACATTGGCTTACAAGAAAAATTAAATTACGCTACTGCACCCAGATGCCCTTGCCATAAGCAAATAACTTCTCTGTCATAGTAGTTGAACACTTAACCCTTTCCTATCTATATTCAGGAGAAGGGAAATCCTACTTGGAGAATGTATTTAATTTCATATACAAGTCGTACGAACCACATTCCAGGATACCATACAGGGATTATTACAAGTACCCCCACGCAACTCGGGCCGAAATTGATTTAATTTCATTCTAACCCAACCAAGCACGACAATCATTTTAAGTATATCTCACAAATACACGTGTGTTACTATATGAATTTATACTCCCAGTGGGGCTCGAACCACCGACAGCCAGGACGATTGTCCACGTGTTAACCAATTCTACCACGGCGTGATGGTTCGAGCCCCACTGAGATTATATAAACATTAATATCTCTCTCTCTCTATATATATATATATATGTGTGTGTGTGTGTGTGTGTGTGTAAATATGTATATACTGTATATACCACATGGATATATCTAATTATTCGTCTAAACTTTATGTATTTTTTAACTACACAAAATTCCTCAGACACTTATATATTAAGACCTTACACCATGATTTTGTTTTGTTCTTGGAAGTCTTCCATATTTTCAACGCTACATAATTGCATCATGATTATATAATTGATATTTGATAAAGTTTCTAATCTGCTCTATATCACAACATATGAGTTCCTATAATCACCAAGACAGGAAAAGCTCCCACGTATTCATCATATTGTTACCTGGGCGACAGATGGCGTGAGAGTCAGGTATTGACGGCAGCCCCAATGTCATTATATTTCTGCCTATTGTTATGTGACTTATTTTCCAAGGACCTGCTATTTTTGTATCGATTGGCGCTCCCTTCGTGTTGCGCGTGTTCGTTTGTGTTGATTGTTTACTGTTAGAGGGATGCTTCACTTCTTTTGGTATTTCGGATTTTAATAATTTTACCATTCTTTTGTAATCATTGGCAGTTGTGATGTACTTCTTCAGTGTTAAATTTAAATACTATACATACTACGTACAATTGTCATATTATACAATTATTTTTTCTCAATAGTTATATATCTCAATATCTATTAATCCTTCTCTATTTTTCATTGTTATTATTTGTTGTTTATTGCCTCAACTCTTCATATATCTGGATTATTTCCTCCCTCTGTTCCCCTCCTAAACACCTCCCGACAAGATCAATTGAATTGCCTGAAATATGAGTATATTGGTTTTCTCCTAAATTTCCTCATCTGCAGTGCTTTAGGGAAGAGTAAAAACGAATACTCCCTCTGTATTCCTTTTCATAATTTAAGAAGGTGACTGAAATGAGATTTGTGGATGGGAATCGTAATATTGGCTGGCAGCCTATAAACAAAAAGGATTCTCCTTAACCCTCTCATGTGTGGATACGCAAATCACATATTCAGGAAGGGTGTCAAGGATTCTCCTTAACCCTCTCATGTGTGGATAGCAAGTAGCATATTCAGGAAGTGTGTCCCTAAATACACTGATACGCAATTCGCAATTCGCGTATTCGATACTTTATATAATAGGTGAAAAACTGAATATTCGAGATGCATCAAAATTGGGGTACGATTAGCTTTGCTTTGAGCTACAGTCAGCATGGGTTTTAAACATGGCCGAAATTTCATCTGGACAATAGGCTGTGACTGGTAAGTGTATCTAAAGTACATTATGATAGTGTTGTGTATGTTAGAATTTGTTTGTTTATCATGTATATATACATGTATGTATATATATATATATGCAAATATATATATATGCAAATCAAGGACCTCCACGAACTACAGGAACTCCAGCGTCGCTTCATGACCTCCTCCGGACTTAACTTCACCTTTGAAAAATCAAACAATGGAAAACTCCCCTTCCTCGACATCCTCGTAGCTCTGAACGACCATGGGTTCAAAACCACCGTCTACACTAAACCAACTAACACAGGACAATGCCTCAACAGCGATAGTGAATGCCCCCGCTGTTATCTTCTATCCTCCATCTCCGCTTATGTAAGGAGAGCCCTCACGCACTGCTCTACCTGGGCCGACACCCACCAGGAACTAGAAATACTATCCCAAGTTTTAGTGAATAACGGATACTCCAACTCCGACATCTCCAGCACCATCAACCACCATCTTGAAAATGGTACACCCAAAGCCCTCCCAACATTGACCCCCCCCCCAATGAAATTAAGATCTTCTACCGCAATTTTATGTCCTCTGAACACAAAAATGACGAGGCCGTCTTAAAAGAAATAATCTCCAAGCATGTCCACCCAACCAACCCGGAAAACAAAATCAAATTAATGATTTATTACAAATCCCCCAAGACCTCCAACCTCGTTCTCCGCAACAAACCAGCTTCCACCAAGATAAAGAGCCCGATGACCGACGATCACGTCATTTACCAACATACATGTAATTATGAGGACTGTGGACCTCATTCCTATATTGGCATGAAGCAGACTCGTCTTTCACGTCGGTTAACTCTTCACCTTCAGGCTGGAGCCATCAAAGATCACTATCTCACCCCTAACCACCCCCACCTCACACGCAACGAGTTAGAGAAACACACCACCATACTCGATAAAGAAAGTGACCCATGGAGATTACCTATACTCGAAGCGTTATATATCCAAGCCTTACATCCTAACATCAACAACCAAACTCTGGACCTTCAGATCCTTCCTTCTGCCAAAAGGCACTATCCTACAGGACCTAACGCCCCCCTCGCCCCATGGTGCCCTTGACGCAGCCCCGCGCGCTACCTCCTTCAGCTTCGTCTTCTGCCGGCGCCACACGTACTACGCAACTTAGGCCACGCCCCTCGACACGCAGCCAATCAACTTCGACCCCGCCAACCGACCACCACCTTCCCGCATCCAGTGCGCCTGCGTGAAGCGGATCTCTCTTTTACACTCCTAGAATACCCCTCCACCAATAGCAGACTTTTGCCCCCTGATTTTCGCCTCCTCTGATCCTCCACCCTCTATATATACCCTTCCTGCTTACCTTTTATATCATTCTATCCTTACTTGATAATGCTGGTTGTCCAGTGAAATGCGTCGTATATCCTGCATCATATATACACATATATATAATATATATATATATATATATATATATATATATATATATATATATATATATATAGATATAATGTAAGCTAATATTAGCGTACCATATAACTCATTTGAAATGTATACTGTTTTGGTGTTAGAGAACATGTTTGAACAATCTTAATAAATAAAGGTCAATGTTTGTCTGTTTGTCAGTTACCCGACCTATGTACCTTTGTTACTAAACTCCTCCCACAGTTTTGGTGTCAGGTGGGAGTGTGGGGCACAGTTGGAAAGCCCAGGCTTTGGAGATGGTTTTAGGCGCGTTTAGTGGAAATCAGAGACAGTTTTGTTTAATAAAATTTTCGGCAGAACTTATGTAGTATACGGGAGCGAAAAAATGCGAAAAAAGGCCGTTTGGGGCAGAAGGAGGCCTCCGATCGAAAAGGTGTATGGAACGAAAGTTGTTCGCAGCTCCCCAAAATGGGGGTACGGATGAGGTGAGATCCAAAATCGGAGGTCATTTAGCGGCCGAAATCGAGGTCGCCGTTTAATGAGGCACAGGGAGGTCGAGGCCGGTGATTATGGTAGTAGTAGTATTGTGATGATTGTGGTAGTAGTGATTGATGATGGTGATTATGGTAGTATAATTTAAACCCGGGCAACGCCGGGTACTCCTCCTAGTGTGTAATAATATATATTCATATAAAATCAAATATTTGGAGTAGGGACTTCCGGTATATTTTATTCCCTTTCTCGTACAATGAGTTATATGCATTACTATAATTTATAGGTCTAAATCATCTGAGAACAAAATAAACTGAACATTATAAGTAGTTCTGTGTACGAGTGCGAGTGCGAGCACCGTGAGGGTATACTTTTGTATTATATTCGTATAAGATACACAATTGACAATACACAAAATTCTGATAATGTTTTTGGAAAGCATAAGAAATTCTTGTTATTTTATATATACCGGTATATATATATATATATATATATATATATATATATATATATTTTTTTTTTTTTTTTATGTACAGTATATATACTGTATATATATATATATATATATATATATATATATATAAACGTTTTGTCATCGCTCAAACTTATATTTACGACCATGCAAATTCAGATGTTATTGGAAAAAAAAAAAAAAAATCGGTATCACTTTTATCAATGATTATTTGACTTTTTGTGGGTTTTGTTACAGTAATATTGTAAATCGACCTTTCCTATTTCTATTGAGATATAATGGATTGCAGTAGACTTAATTCTCGTTGTTCAAAACCAATGTAGAATGATTATCTTTGTTACTACATGCAATAGTAGTATGCAAATAGTATGTATGTATATACTCAGGCACAAACCCTATTGCTGGGGGTTGCCGACTCGAGACAGAGCCCGAACAGAAAAAACATTCAAGGGTTCCAGTTCTCAGTGTCTGAGACCACTTTCGCCTTCCCTCGCCCCTTTCTCTGTCTCGATGAGTAGGATAATTTTACAAGGGGAGGAGGATTCCTAGCCCCCTGAATATATTTTAGTTGCTAAGTATTGCTTTTTATTCTATTCATAATATATAAGCAACTATTGATGATAAATACATTCCTACGAAACGTTTAGGATGAACATGAGAAATGCTTTATATTTTATATAACACAGATTATTGCTCAGGATATATCGAAACTATGACTGCAAACTCGAAATAACAATTAAATGTTTCTTATATATCCATTTTCAATGTGATATTTTTATCTGATGGGATATTTTTTCCAGTTGGATCTTGTTCTATCTTTGGATGTATAATACATTGCATGTAAAATTGTAGATGCAATTATTGTGGGCTAAAAAAGAGCGATAACATATGTGTATCGCAAATAGCGCTGGAGAGTGAACAGTAGTGGCTCATACTTACCCTAAAACTTAGGCGAGCGTGAGAGAGTTAACAAGAAACCTTCTATCATGGCCTCTAATGATCTGTGTGGAAATCTAGCTGGATTGGGCAGGGCTTTCTGCTATACTCTGTTACCAACATTGTCCCTACCAATCCTTTAAAAAATGGGAGCAGAGGCCATGAAAATTTATGCTACCTGGTCTGGTGGGTCAGGCTTATCAATTTGTTTTGTTTGGATCAGCCTGCCCACAAGACCCCAGTGCTTTGAAGTAGGTCGGGCCCCACCACAGTTCATTTTTGGGTGGTCATGGTAACACACTTGTGATGACCATGGCGAGTCCCTTCCAGACTCAATTTCCAGAGAGGCCTCGGGTACAGGACTTACAGATTCCAAACTCCCTCTGATAATGATTGATATCCCTTTCAGCCTGAAGAGTCTCAGAAGCTAAGGGTTGACATGGTGTCTGTCTCCGAAGTGAGGTGGCCTGGCAGTGTCAACATCAGATAATATATTATAATGGTTACACAGATACTGTTCTGGCTGCAGTAACAGTGGCTTGCTATGGAGGGGTTGAAATCTCATCCTCTCTTTCTTATTAACTCATCGGGGCTACAACAGTTGATGTGAGTAACATTGTGTTTCATATCCTTCATATTACTCCTGAAGAGAATAATCATCTAGAACAAGAAGAATTGTTCTTCACCAAATTTGCCTCAATTGTAGACCAGTGTCTTTTTTGGAAGTTTGTGGTTCTTTGTTACTGACATGCAATCACAGGAACTGATATGATTGCCCAAGAGATTTGAGATGGTTCTCATTGTTTTGACACCAGGATTGTCATTAGTTCTCTCTCCTTGAAGTTTGCAAGGTCCAGGAAGTTGATGATTGGTGGATCCAGGTCCCAGCAATCGAATCTACACTGTTGGACTTAGTATTCCTCTACTGGTATTATCGAGAATGATACTGATCACATCCTCATATATACTCTTTTGAAAATTCTTTATCAATGCAGGTTATATATATTTATATATATTGCGTTCATTGCTACTGACAACAAACTAGATGTTGCTACCCCAAAGTTACATTTAATTATTTAAAAAAGGTCAAATGTCATCCACAATGGTATCATCTTGAGAGGCTCAAAAATGAGGAGTGAACAAGGGAGTAAACAGAGACAGTTTCAGATTAGTTTGATGTGCTAGACTCCCTGGAGGACCCGATAGTTTCAAGTGGCAATTTCAAATTATAAGTCTTAGTAGGGCCATTTTATCCATCATGACCAATTTACCCATTGAGCCCTGAAGCTTGGTTCAGTTGTCAGATGAATGACTCACATCTCTTCTAAAGTAAATACTGTGAGAAGTTGTACATATCTTGATCCCCCCTGCAGGCAGCTTCAACCAGGGAATGGCTAGACAACTGTGCCTGACCTTTCAATTAGTGAAAACGTATCCAGCAGAAGTAAATGAGGCTGTGGTTTTGCTAAAGGCACCTGGTGCCTGTAGTATTTCTGGTGAACTTTTGAAAGCTGGAGGTATGGCCAAGATCCATGGGTTGCATGCCGTTCTGTTTTGTGTCTGTTAATTAAACTGGTACCATTCTTCCTGACTGGAAAGTCACTTAGTCATCCCTATTTTGAAAGGTATTGACATGACTTCAGCAATTATCATGGTGTAATACTGCTCATCCTGCCAAGCAAGGTAATTTCTTCATAATCTGCAATATGAGTTCAAAATCATCTCTTAAAATATCAAAGATATTAGCAATCTGGCTTCACACCCAAGAATCCAACAATAGAATGGAGTCTAGGACTTTGGGTCTTAGTAGAAAGTTGGCTATCCAAATGCTTAAACTTTAGTCCAAGAGACCTGTAAACCTAGTGGTACCAATCTTGCTAGAGCGAAAATCTACAGCGATTCAGTTAGTATCACAGACTCTTCTGCAAATCTATATCAATGATCTTGATTTTGCTGGTAAATGCTCCACAGAAGACTTATCAGCAGATGGACTAGAGTGTTCACCCCCCCCTCTCTCCTACTTATGCCTAATATCCTAATCTCTTCTAAAGATGTACTTTCTACCTTCTCTGGGCTTAATACTAAGAAGGCGTACGGTCCGGACGGTGTTCCTCCTGTAGTACTTAAAAACTGTGCTTCCGTGCTGACCCCCTGCCTAGGCAAACTCGTTTGTCTCTCCTCTAACGTCTTTCCTTCTTGCTGGAAGTTCTCTCTCATTCAACCTGTCCCAAAGAAGGGTGACCGCTCTCAACCCTCCAACTATCCTCTCAGATCGCCAGTATGGCTTCCTTAAGGGTCGCTATACTGGTGATCTTCTTTCCTATCTTACTAACTCTTGGTCATCCAACTTTCGGGACTTCGGCGAGACTTTTTCTGTTGCACTAGACATATCGAAGGCCTTCGATAGAGTCTGGCACAAATCTTTAATTTCCAAACTGCCCTCCTTCGGTTTTCTATCCCTCCATCTGTGCCTTTGTCTCTACTTTGCTTTCCGGCCGTTCCATAGCTGCGGTTGTGGACGGCCATCGCTCATTTCATCATCCTATCAACTCCGGTGTTCCTCAGGGTTCTGTCCTATTTCCTATTCTCTTTCTAATTTTCATAAATTATCTTCTCAACTGTACATCCAGTCCCATCCATTCATATGCAGACAACTCTACTTTACACCACTCAATTAGTTTTCCTGAACGCCCCAGCCAGCAGTCCCTCATAAGTAAACGTAATGAAGCCATAAAATGCTTTTCTTCTGATCTAGCTATTATTTCCAATTGAGGTAGAGAAAACCTTGTTGCATTTAATGCTTCCAAAACTCAATTTATCAATCTTACTACCCGTCAGGAACCTCCAGAGGACTATCCCTTATTCTTCAACAATACAAAAATCAACCCTTCATCTTCCCTCAATGTTCTCGGTGTCTCTTTTTCTTCTGCTCTCACTTGGAAAGAACATATTACCAGTCTCGCTAAGGCAGCCTCCCAGAAGCTGGGTGTGCTCAACCGCCTCAAGGGTTTCTTTACCCCTGCGCAGCTTCTGGCTCTGTGCAGGGGCACAGTGCATCCTTGTATTGAGTATTGTTCACATGTGTGGGGAGGATCCTCCCACACCGCACTCCTAGATAAAGTAGAAAGGAAAGCCTTTTGTATCATTAACTCCCGTCCACTCACCAACTCTCTGCAATCTCTCTCTCTTCGCCGCAATGTAGCATCTTTCTCACTATTCTATCGCAACTACAATAATCAGTGTTCCTCGGAGCTTTCCCAGTGTATACCACCTCCTCTATGTAGGGTACGTAGTACCTGCCTTCCAACACAATCCCACCCCTACTCTGTGCAACTCTCCAACCCAAGAGTGAAACGCTATTCTCAGACTTTCTTCTATTCAACTGCTGAGCTCTGTAACTCTCTCCCAGAATCAGTCTTTCCCTCTTCCTATGCATTAAATTGCTTCAAACTCCGTGTGTCCAAGCATTTTAGCTCGAACGTCCCTTGATTTCGGCCCTGTCACTCTTTGAAAACTGGGGGAGGCACTCGCTGCAGGCAGTTATGCCTTCTTTCTCCCTCATTCACATAGGAAAAAAAAAAAAAAAAAATATTTGCGACCTCACACTGGTTGATGCAGTTCTCACGATCCTATTTCAATTCTTAGATGAGACGTCTTTTTCAGTCAGGGAATACTACTAATTTTACAAAATGCGGTCTGGTTCTCACGCAACCCATATACCATTGTCAGAAAGTTTGTGCTAAAAAAATACAGTGCAGAACCCAGATCCAGCCAATCTAGAAGTATGACTCTTTTACAATGTCCAATATCTGATACAAAAACCTCTCATTTAAAGTTGTCCCACAGTTCTACAGATTCATCCATGAAACCAGTATCCCAAACTGATACAAGAGACAGAATGTTAATCAGCACACTTCTTTACCCTCTCAAAATAAAGCTCTTAACCCAAGAACTGCGATAGGCCTCACAGAAGGGTCACCATAGCGTACATGAAGTGTTTGGTCGAGTGGATGCGATGCTGTTGACCATTGATCTGTTGATTAGGAAATACTTTTGTTGTGGCCATTTAGAATTAGCTGGAGTTAATGTTCAATTAAATCATACTGATAGATAGCTATGTGTTCTAAAGTTGTTTAATATAATTATATAAACTAAGAATAATGTATTCATAGTTAAGGTTTCAGCATCATGCTTTGCTGGATTTGTTTAGTCTCTAAGTATGGCATCCATGGAAGTCTGTGAAACTTTCTTAAAGGCCACATATCTGGGATACATAGAATAACCTTTTAGGGGTGCAATGTATCTAGCATTAACTGGGATACTAAGTCTAGAATAGAGTACACATTATAGTCAATTTAAATTATAATTACAACTGAGAGTACAATCACATACATGTTAAGGTGAATATACATAATTACTATTACTTCTAATGAGGTTAAAGTGTGTATACAAAATCTAGTATAGTGGAACCTGGAAGAGAAAAGGACACATAATGGAAGGGGGAGTGAGCAGGGAATAACTAAGTATTAATCAGAGTTGTGGTGTCAGTGTATTGACATTTAATAGAGATATATTTTTATACTTAGTAATATGGACAAAGGGGTCTATAGAACATACAACATATATATATATATATATATTCTTCATATAACAAACAAGGGATAGTATGTGTATTGTTGAGTTTAATGGTGAGCAGGGATCTCATTAAATAGAGAACACCAATATCGCTGAATTGTACTTTGCTCCTTATCTCAGAATGATAGTTTTTCAAGAAGTCTCGAGCAAGGTATGATTATTGCTTCTCTTCCTATTCTTCTGTCTCGGCTTTTCCGGTGTTTAGCTGAGTGATCGTCGGGGTGCCATATAATCATTCTTAGACTTCCTCTGATGGGCTGGTAGTGATCTTGGTGAAGGAACCACTCTGGCAGACGTACGAATATGCACTGCCTCCTCGACCAGCGAGTTTATTGGTGAAGTATTCTGGGGTAGCATCACTGGGGTTGAAACAGTATTCTGGGGTAGCAATACTGGATAAGAAACCTAAGCAAATCGCTAAAAGTCATGAGGTAGCAACTCTTTGTGGGCTTTCTGAGGTAGCATATACCCACGGCTAACCTGTGGTGGTGATGGCCTTACAGCGTAGGTAAGCGCTGGAGCTGGAAAGCTGTCAAATAACTTCTCCATTTTTACCTCTACTCTTTTCTGGTGTTTCTTGCTGGGGTTTGGCTTCTGGGGAAGAGGGGCCACAGGTATTCTAATGACGGGTTTGGACTTGGGCCCATATGTCATGGGCTGGTCAGGTGAATGGTTAATTAGGAGTAAGGCAGATGGAGATGAACCTCGTCTTCTTCTTTGCTGGCTGGAAGTGGTGACTATTTTCTCACGTTTTCTGTGATTTTGGCTGGCATGGGAGACTGCCGTGTTTTTGGCTTTCTCCTTTGGATTCCTTGGGGTAATTTTTGGTAGATGTGTGATGAGTGGCAGGGTGTCTAGTATTGGTGTCATAAAAAATAGTGATGTTGGTGGTTCCAGAAATGGTGGTCTGGTGGTGCTAGTTGGTGTTGAGGTGACGGCAGCAATGTGTGCAATGAGGCCTGGAGTTGTTGAGTCTGGCATAACATTTCCCTTACTTATCAGAAAGTGCCCTCGTGCCCTCAGTTTGTACTTCTTGTGTTCCATTGTTATGCAGTACGGCGTTAGATGTTGTAGGAGCAGGTACCATCATTTCATGTCGTTGGTAGAGTTTCTTTGTCTCCGGACGATGGTGATGTGAATGGAGTATGGATAATTCTGTAGGTAGTCCAGTAATCATTGTGGGTGACACTTTCTTTGAGTAGGTTCCTCTGCTGGGTGCCAGAACAAGTATCGGACTTAGATAATCTTGTCCTTTGACCTGAGACTGGGACCATATAGAGTGGTTGCAGATACACAAGTACAATATGCGAGACCTAACCGGATGAGGGGATGGATATGCGGCCTGATCTTGTGATAGCTGTTTGTTTGGGTCGGGTTGGAGGGGGAGGAGAAGGTGTAGGAGTGGGTGGTGGTGGTGGAGGGTATGGAGTTGGTAAGGGTTAAGGTGGTAGGGTTGGTTGTCGGATGGAAACTAAGTATCTTATTGGTGGGGAAGTGTTAGAAGAGGTTTCTGGTGAGGTTTGGTTTGCATTTGAGCTTGAGAAAGAGTTTTTTTTCAGATACACGGCAGATATGATGGTTTCTGTAAATTCTGGCGGGCATGGGAGACTGCGGTGTTGTTACTGGTAATCTCCTATGACTTCTGTGGGGTATTTGGTTGAGGCGGGATGAGTGGCAGGGTGTCCAGTAGTGGTGTTGGTGGAGCTGGAATTGGTGGTCTGGTGGTGCTGGTTAGTATTAAGGTGGTGGCAGCGGTGTGTGCAATGTTGCCTGGAGTTGTTGAGTCTGGCGTAACACTCTCTTACGCTTACGCTCTCCCTCTCTCTCTCTCTCTCTCTCTCTTCTTCATTAGTTTCCTTAGCCTCTCTTAAGTATATATTTCACTTTCCTCTCCCTTGGCCCACCTGGCTCAGCATGATTAGTGTTGGGGGGCCGTGGTTCGCTGCCCCCCTCCAGCTATTCCGATCCTTACATTATTGATAGAATGCAAAAGAGAGGGGCGGGCAGGTTGAGCTCTCACTCTCTCTCTCTCTCTCTCTCTCTCTCTCTCTCTCTCTCTCTCTCTCTCTCTCTCTCTCTCGATACATATATCACATTCACAAGCAAGCACACAAACATGTTGATTGTAACTGAGATAGGAAAGCTTTCAACTACAGTATTAGGAACTGTGAATGATGTGTAGCTGTATAAGTTATGGTAAGTCCACTTGTGTTGTGTAATGTTTTACTAATCTCAGAAATAATGTTTGTTGTGCAATACAAATATGGTAGTGTTGCAGTAATAGTGTAAATCTCTATGAATGCAAGAATCTTTGCTTTGTAACGATGGATGTGAGTGGTGATTGAGCTTTCAAAACGTAATAATAGCTTGAAATACGGGAATTCATTAACTTTACATTATTGAAGAATTACTACAGTCAAGACAACTAACATGTATGTTGAATGACAATTTACAAGACTATAACCACTGGAGAAGATCATATACCGGTATATATATAATCTTAAATTGAAGGATGTAGTTGCAGTCAACAGTGTTCAGCCAACCTCGTTATAGTGACGTGCAATCGGGTGTATGATGGAGACAAAAGGCAAAGCTGCCTGTAACAAGTGTCCCCTCAAAGTTGAAAGAGTAATACAGATCCAAATCCAAGGTAAGTTAGAGGAAAAATGTCTGGACACACGGAGCTTGAAGCAGTTTAAGTCATAGGATAAGGGAAAGACAGATTGTAGGAGAGAGCTCTAGAGCTTACTTGTTGAGTAGAAAAAAAACTGGGAAAATTGGTTAACTCTTGGGTTAGAGAGTTGGACAGAATAGGGGTGGGAGTATGTTGAAAGGCTGGTGTCCCCGACTCTCTGTAAGAGAGGAGGTATGCACTGAGAAAGCTCTGAAGAACATTGATTATTGTAATAGTGGTAGAATAGTGAGAGATATGCAGCATTGCAGTGGGTAGAGAGAGATTGTAGGGAATTAGTAATAGAATGTGATTTGAGGAGACAAATTGCTTTTGACTCTACCCTTTCAAGAAATGCGGTATGGGTTGAACTTCCCCACACATGCAAACAATACTCATTACATAGGTGCACACTGCCCCTGTGCAGAGCAAGAAGCTGTGCAGAATTGAAGAACCTACGGATACAGTTGAGCACACCTAACTTCTGGAAAGCTGTATTAGCAAGAGTGGTAATGTGATCTTTCCAAGAAAGTTCAAAAGAAAATATACACCAAGAATATTGAGAGAAGCTGAAGGGCTGATTTGAGTGTTGTTGAAGATTAAAGTCCGGTTCACACGAGACGTTTTTTGCGGATCCGTTTTCGGGCCTGTGACGTAATATACGAAAAACGAACACGGAAAACTAAAGTTGAAACGAAGGTGCGTTCCGCATTCCAGAGTGCGGTGGTCCGGACTCTGGAGTGTGGAACACATTTTTCTGGACGCAAGGTAAACAACTAGCCTACTAGACGATCGTCAGCATGGATCAACTGAGAATAGATCTCTCTTGGTGCTGCTTTCCTAATTTTGGACGAAGATTTACCAGCACCGTACTTCAATTCATTATACTTGGAAAATAGATCAAACAAAGCTATCACGTACAGTTGCCCACATATACTGTATATAAATTCTGTTCCTCTCCGTGATCTTATTCATGGAAATGTAGTGCGCATGATTGAATTACGAGTGTAGTGGTTAACTCATTTGATTAGTAAACTGATAATCAAAAGAAACCGCACTCTCAATTAATTCATATACTAATTTTACTTTCATACATCAGATCACTACTAGAAACATAACTTATGTGAAGTAACGGGGTGGAATAAAACCTGTAGAATGGCTTACCTACAGAAACCAACAAACAGAAGAGTACCCCATAGTCCCAGGAATTCCCATATTCTATGGAGCAGAACCATATATGTTAGTTACCCAGACAATATGGTAGGACTGGGAACCAATCACCATCCAGCTCTCAAACTCTCTCCACCAATCATCAGCCGTCATTCGCCCAGCCATCAGAGTTGCATTAGGATGAGCACATGGTTATGTAAATACAACACTAAGGACCTGAGTGCTATCGGGATAAGTGGACATACTGTAGTAGGAACTGTATTTCTGTAAAGGGGAGGTGTGGTGGAGTGGTCTTGCCACTGGCCTGGTAATCCAAAGGTCCCGGGTTCAAATCCCGATGTATCAATGGGAAGATATTATTGGGATGGAATTTGTGCTGTACCTGGTATCAGTGCATTACCACAAGCCCACCGAAACGTCAATAAAATACCCTCATTGTTCCCTGATTAAATAGCACTGTATGAATATTCCCATATTCAAAATATGCTATAGGGGTGCAATGCCTGGTGAGTTATCTGCTCAACAGGTGGCGTTGTGTGTGTGTAAGTGTGAGAGTCCGAGTGTAGGGTTGAGACAGTGAAGCACGGGAACGAGGTGGCTTCAGAGATGGGGTCGTTTCGGGCCATGAGTGAGCACCGTGCCTCATGTGAAGGCAAGATGGCAGGTGCTCGTTGTACTCTACGTGCTTCACATGTCTCACTCCCTAGACTGGAACAAGACCTCACGGGCTTCACTGTTCATTGTAAAGCGGTGAATGTTAAGGCTCTCAGCCTATGCCCGAGAGGAAGTAAGTTGGAATATAGAAAAAAAAAAAAAAAAAAAAAAAATATATATATATATAACCATCAACCACAGTGATAAGATAAAGAATAATTGAGTTTTCACAAGTATCAACAATAAGCCTCAATTATAACATAATCACCAGAATTACGATTATGTCTTTGCTAGACTCAGTTCCTCTCATCTGAGTATTACATAAATTAACTATTATCATTATGTATCATGTAATACCTACCATGTATGTTTAAGTTAAGTATTAACCTCATCAGCTGTATCACAACGATTCCCTATATCCTTTTAGCATTGAGTTCCTGTAAGTTAAAGCTAAGAAATAACTTGAACATAGCCTCACTGAAATTAAGGAAAGATAGGGAAAAGCAAACAACCACTGGCGTAATGTCCTTAACTCTGAAAAGAACGGGCCATATAACAGCAGTGGAGCCATTGTCTTGCCTTCCCCCCTGCTCTGAGAGTACGCCGAACCTACTGTGTGCCTTCTGAAGTCCGGATCCTGAAGGCCTGATTGTGAGAAGCAGCCCTCCTGAAGTCCTGACCAGTGGATCTACGTTCTACGTCGGCCAGACTTACTCTCGAACCAGTACCCTCCCATATTCCCCTAAGTGTCTCTGAGTATTTTACGTTGTGATTATTACTGTGAAGGTAAGGTTAAAATATGTGAATATTCTATCTATCTATCTATCTATCTATTGCCGGACGCCTTACTCCCCTTACGAGGGTGGCCATACACAGAATACCCCCAAGCTCTTAGGGGAGGCGTGGTGCAGTGGTCTTGCCACTGGCCTGGTAATCCAAAGGTCCCGGGTTCAAATCCCGATGTATCAATGGGAAGATATTATTGGGATGGAATTTGTGCTGTACCTGGTACCAGTGCATTACCACAAGCCCACCGAAACGTCAATAAAATACCCTCATTGTTCCCTGATTAAATAGCACTGTATGAATATTCCCATATTCAAAATATGCTATAGGGGTGCAATGCCTGGTGAGTTATCTGCTCAACAGGTGGCGTAGTGTGTGTATAAGTGTGAGAGTCCGAGTGTAGGGGATGAGACAGTGAAGCACGGGAACGAGATGGCTTCAGAGATGGGGTCGTTTCGGGCCATGAGTGAGCACCGTGCCTCATGTGAAGGCAAGATGGCAGGTGCTCGTTGTACTCTACGTGCTTCACATGTCTCACTCCCTAGACTGGAACAAGACCTCACGGGCTTCACTGTTCATTGTAAAGTGGTGAATGTTAAGGCTCTCAGCCTATGCCCGAGAGGAAGTGAGGTTGGAATATAGAAAAAAAAAAAAAAAAAAAAAAGCGGACCTATTCCCTGTGAGAGGGACAACCCGAGCCAGTTTTTTGAAGGACTTACAGGATTGACCACTCAATTTAGGATCCGTCCGACTCTGAGGCCCTCTGTGTATCTTGTTAGCAATATTTTTCTACAGTGGTGTTCGGCTAATCCATCCACTAACCTGCCTTACCCTTAGGTAAGCAGTATGGATTTGTATCAGGCTTACTCCCCTAGACAGGTTGCCAACCAAGGCTGACGATTCCCATCCACCCGGATGAGATATTACAGGGCTAAATCATCTATAGACCTGTGCTCAAGATCCTTATTCATTACGTATGTGTTAATCTCTCAGAATTTGTAGTAATTGTTATATACTGTAGATCTGTGCCTAAGATCTAAGGTTCATATTTTATATAACTCTCATAGAACGGATTACGCATACATTACATACTTGTGTTCATTAAAGCACTTAGCCAAATACTCACAGATTTTCCTTGTATATGTCTAATTCTATTATGTATGTTGTAAGTTGAAGTCGAAGTGTATTACGTGTGATTATTCCTGTTCCCTAGAACCTACGCTCAATTTCATATTCTGTTTATCTCAGTCCCCCCTCGTTGTGAAGAATTGTTATTCTATCTATCTATCTATCTATATGCTCAGGCCCAATCCCCATTTTGGGGGTAGCCGACTCAAGACAGAGCAAGAACAGGGAAAACACAAAAACAACATAAAACAAAAAAATAAACACAGATAAAAAACACAAACTCACACACATCCAGGTCACCCAGGAGAAGACCCAGAGACCAGGGTTACCAAGGTCGCTCCAGCACTCCCCCGGCCCCTGACCACCCGGAGAGGTTCCGATCTCGGCAGGCAGACATGCAGCGGAGCCAAAGCCACAAGCCCTCCCACCACACTTCCAGGCACACCCTTCATATTAATCGTCCCCCCGGGCCAGGCGCCTGATGGACTATTATCTAGTCGAACTTGCGCCCGACCCCTTACTCCAAATGACCACGTGTTCACTCAACTATTCACAAGCATTCTCCATTCACTCCTGTCCACCACCACTTCCCCTGCCTGATCTATAGTCATTCCTCTATCATCCAAAGCCTTTCTTACACAGTCTCTCCATCTCAATGGGGGTCTTCCTGCCCTTCTATCTCCCCTTGTACCTGACTCACATATTCTCTTTGTAAGCCTTTCATCTCCCATTCGTTCAACATGACCATACCAGCTCAGCACCCTTCTGTCCACTCTGGCTGACAAATGTTCCTGCTGCCCCACTCTCCTACGTATCTCTTCATTCCTCAATCTGTCTCTACGAGTAACTCCACACATACTCCTCAAGCAGCTCATCTCCATCACATCCAGCCCTCTTTTCTCCTTTTTCTTCAGAGCCCATGTCTCAGCCCCATACATCACTGTTGGCACAACAATTCCTTGATACAGTGCACTTTTTACTTTCACTTGTTATTAATTTGTTATTAATTATTATATATACTTTCTTCCCGAGATTCTAAATTTACGCTCGTTTGCTTAAGCGTTATTTTCATTATTATATGAACCGTATTTATGTTTATTTGATAATTGATGTAGATAATTTTGATTCTTATCGTCTAGGAATTCTAGTCTTGCATTGATCGATTATCTAATTATTCATCAATCCGAATACACCGCTATTTGTGTGAATTCTTGATAGGAATCTGTTAACTCGTTCAGACCTCCTTTTATGCCTTATTAGGTATTTCCATTAGTGCAACTTTGTCGTGTACGCCATAGGAATCTACTAACTCGTTCAGATCTCCTTTTATGCCTTATTAGGTATTTATATTAGTACAACTTCGTCGTGTGCGCCATTTTTCTATTATTAGTATTATACTAATCATTCGTACACGCTAATTTTATTTTACGTGTTGCTTTATATTGGTTAGCTACGTTAGTTCTGTTAACCATATTATTGCTTGATTCCGTTCAAGAGATCTTAAACCTTTGAATATTCATCAGTAAAGGTAAATTATTAAATCTGAATTCCTCGACCCGAGTTAATATTGTTACATATAATCGATTGAGGAAATATTTGTTCAGATCATAATTTACTAAAATTAAGTTAATAGTAGATTGAATTGTAAAAGTACTTCAGCATAGCTTTCCCATTAATTTCACTTCATTCTCCCGAATACTAAGTTTATAATCGCATAAATAGTAAATAGAATTTCCAAGACCGCAGTAACTAGAATGACCTGAGCTATTTAACTGGTCCTCAGCCACCCTACCAGTGCTGATTAACCTGCCCACGAGCGCCCCTCACCCCCACGTGAGCGTTACTCGAACTAGCCATTCATGTACTTGTTTTATTGCTCAATTTGTGTCATTCTCTCATATTCGGGGAGACTTTTACTTAAATGAATAAATATACGTTAGACACTCGACTCACATAAATATTATTATCAAGGGTTGATTCTATATGTAACGTGTTTATTCTATAATTGCATATTACCCTTATAATACTATCTCTTGATTCACGCGCATTGTATGTGATTACTAGACCTTGATGTGCGATAAATGTTTGTTAATTGTTTACTTGCTATTCCTTATAATAGCTAAGTAAATCTCCACCCACACTTTAGGCCTAGATATATGCGTGAATCACCTATTAATTGTTTATATACCTAGTGTACACTTACTATTCCCAAATAATAGTTAAGTGAGGTATTGATCTATCCATATGTCATGTGAATAAATAAGAAGTATATAACTTACCTGTGCGTATTCATTGTGTTCTGTAGCACCTGATTGAGTAACTATTTGTGAATAAGAACGTGTTAGATGTGTTCCTGTTGGGATATTTTATGGTCTATAAGTCCATAATTGGATTTTAGTGAAGACTGAATAACGGGAGAAAAAAAATATTATGTCCTGGCATAACATTATGTACAGTACCTGGATAATTATATGGACTCTAGAAGGGAATCGAGATGTTATTGGAGAAGCACGTTGTTGTTGTTGTGTAGTTATAATGTAGTTTGGTGTTATATTGTGTGTATCTGAAGGCGCGCGAAAGAGAAGTGTTTACTTTGTTGGTGCTACAGCGGCTGCTAGGTACAGTCGGTCACCTTTCCGACTGGGCCACCTACTGGTAATTTCGCTGGGTCTTTCGCTCTGGTATTACTAAGATTGCTCACTCCCCCCCACCCTGAATCTGTTGCATATTATGTTCCATAGATGGCGACATTAGATTTGCTGGGAAGGAGAGGGGTGGGCTACAGGGAGAAGGGGGGTGGGGGGGGGGGTTATTGTGTAGGGAAAGTTGGAAGTATGTAGGGTGGGGGAGGGGGGTTACGTGAATTATTTCACCAGTGTTATGGTTACTGGTTTATCTCTTGATATCAATTAAGATGTAAATAGTTTTTGCTAGTGAAATCTGCCTTTAAGAAATATATGTTTATGTGTAATTATTGTTTACAAACCAATTTGTAGGGATTGCTAGATTCACTATCTATTTAGTAAGACAGCTCTTTCTCACTCATTCACTCACACTATCTATTTATCTATCTATCTATATCTATCCACATTATAGATTAGTCTTTTCCTTAGCTGATGTTCATTTGCTCTTCTTTGGGTTAATGTTGGTCTCTTAATTTTGGTTGAGGTCCCGGGCTGGCCCGTATTGTCGATTTGCGGCATTTGTTTTGGGGCTCCTCATACCTCTCTGTCTCATGCCTTTTTCTTCAAATACAGCATTATGTGTAGCATTGTGTTGTTACTTAAAATAACATAATGTATTGCATATCCATATCCATCTAGTCGTCATTAA
Source organism: Paralithodes platypus (assembly GCA_032716605.1). Classification (NCBI taxonomy): domain Eukaryota; kingdom Metazoa; phylum Arthropoda; class Malacostraca; order Decapoda; family Lithodidae; genus Paralithodes; species Paralithodes platypus. Next base: position 19,964,050 of record CM064522.1, on the reverse strand, counting down.
TGAAATTCCCATACCAAAATAACAGCTTTCATAACTAGTCGCTTACACCAAAGAATCCTACACTGTTAGAGAAAATAGGTCATTCAGCAATAAAAGCAGTGCAATATATATTGATATAATTATCATATATAGTCAGGTCGATATATGGAAAATACCCCCTCAACCCCCACAAAATTGCTACAAAAGGTTTCTCAACTGATTCTGGTAGGGTTTAGTGTACTTTATAACATACTAAAAGTTTATCAAAGTAGGACCCCCGGAAAAGTTTTTTTTTTCAAGATGGCGTCCAAGATGGCCGCCAAAACCTCTTAATGATCATAACTATGTAACTATCAACTCAAATTTGATGATCTTGGTGTCTATCCCTAGGTTTTTGGGGGCAAATAACACATTAAGATCATAAAAAATGATGTTGGCCTATTATGTAACGCAAAAATCCAATATGGCGTCAAAAATGGCCGCCAACACCTCCAAATGACCGCAAGTCCATAACTATTGACTCAAATTTGATGATCTTGATGTCTATCCCCAGGTTTTTGGGGGCAAGGAACACATTAAGACAACTTTGGATATCACTGAGCTGTTGAATCATTATGAAATTGAATTCAGGACCTTCAGCTGTCCACTATCACCTAATGCACAAACACCTTTGTCCATAGAATAAGTTTCAGAGCGTTCAGTTTTGAGTGTCATCCTCCTCCTCAGTATCGGCCTCTTGAGTGTTGTTTGGATTGTCACAGTTTTCAGTTTGGCAAGGGCCACATGCAGCAATGCAGGGGAGTCCATAGCGTCTGCAGCTGCATCGAGAGGATTTGCATCCCCCCGAACAGTTGCAATGGATAATTTTCAAGAGTTCGTCAGGCGCAGCATTGTTTTGGGTCATAATTGGAATTAACTGATCATTTTCCTGTTTCCATCCCCATTCAGTTGGGTTCATTTCATTTGCCATCCCCATCCATACCATAATTTGAAAGTACACCCGTTGGCTATGGAATCTTGTTGCAGGTGATGTTGGGGGAAGCCGTTCAGGAGTGACAAATGCTTGAGCAGTTGCCACTTTCTTGGTGAAAATGATATGGCGCAGTGATGATAGCGTATCATTAGACTTGCCACCAAAGAGATCAACCATCAAGTCTTTGCCAAGATCTGATATGTCCTCTTGAGATTTGTTTTGAAGGATGAATGCACTAGCACAGGACTTCATGACAGGATCAGATTTCACTAATTTCCGGAAGGCTGACTTTTTTCCGATGCCGAAAATCCTTGAAGTTGAATCACAACCTGAGTAGGCATGTACAAAGAGCAACTCATTGCGACAGTGGTGTTCGATGGCTATGGTGAAGGTCCCTCCATAAAAGACAACACACATCAGAGACGAGGAAAAAACCTGCACCCTATTGTTAGTTTCACTGCAGAAACAGAGTTTTCAGGCAAAAAGGAGGACTTTTTGTCTCGTGACAAAAACAAGGCAGACATGATTGCTCTCATCAGCACAGCACTAACTAAAAGGGGATGCCATGTCATTCAGTCACCAGGGGATGCAGACGTTGATATCGTTAAGGCAACTGTTGAACGATCCCGTCATTGCACCACAACATTGGTCGGTGAGGATACAGATTTGCTGATCTTGCTCCTTCATTACTCCAGAACAGACAATGAGATCATCTACTTCCGTTCTGACGCAAACAAGCAGTCAAAAGAACACAGAGTGTATAACATTAACCTGTTGAAAGAAACTTTAGGAGATGATGTGTGCAATGAGTTGCTCTTTGTACATGCCTACTCAGGCTGTGATTCAACTTCAAGGATTTTCGGCATCGGAAAAAAGTCAGCCTTCCGGAAATTAGTGAAATCTGATCCTGTCATGAAGTCCTGTGCTAGTGCATTCATCCTTCAAAACAAATCTCAAGAGGACATATCAGATCTTGGCAAATACTTGATGGTTGATCTCTTTGGTGGCAAGTCTAATGATACGCTATCATCACTGCGCCATATCATTTTCACCAAGAAAGTGGCAACTGCTCAAGCATTTGTCACTCCTGAACGGCTTCCCCCAACATCACCTGCAACAAGATTCCATAGCCAACGTGTGTACTTTCAAATTATGGTATGGATGGGGATGGCAAATGAAATGAACCCAACTGAATGGGGATGGAAACAGGAAAATGATCAGTTAATTCCAATTATGACCCAAAACAATGCTGCGCCTGACGAACTCTTGAAAATTATCCATTGCAACTGTTCGGGGGGATGCAAATCCTCTCGATGCAGCTGCAGACGCTATGGACTCCCCTGCACTGCTGCATGTGGCCCTTGCCAAACTGAAAACTGTGACAATCCAAACAACACTCAAGAGGTCGATACTGAGGAGGAGGATGACACTCAAAACTGAACGCTCTGAAACTTATTCTATGGACAAAGGTGTTTGTGCATTAGGTGATAGTGGACAGCTTAAGGTCCTGAATTCAATTTCATAATGATTCAACAGCTCAGTGATATCCAAAGTTGTCTTAATGTGTTCCTTGCCCCAAAAAACCTGGGGATAGACATCAAGATCATCAAATTTGAGTCAATAGTTATGGACTTCGGTCATTTGGAGGTGTTGGCGGCCATTTTTGACGCCATATTGGATTTTTGCGTTACATAATAGGCCAACATCATTTTTTATGATCTTAATGTGTTCTTTGCCCCAAAAAACCTAGGGATAGACACCAAGATCATCAAATTTGAGTTGATAGTTACATAGTTATGATCATTAAGAGGTTTCGGCGGCCATCTTGGACGCCATCTTGAAAAAAAAACTTTTCCGGGGGTCCTACTTTGGTAAACTTTTAGTATGTTAAAAAGTACACTAAAACCTACCAGAATCAGTTGAGAAACCTTTTGTAGCAATTTTTTGGGGGTTAAACTGTATTTTGACCTGACTAATTCTCCAGATGTGTATGTTGTGTTTGAGAAGGGGCTTTGGAGAAGAAAAAATATATACAGGTATATGATTAAAATACCGTACAAAAATATCAGACTTTAGAACTGGTAACCCACTTAAATAGAAACAAATAAATGATTTGCTCGGAAATAAGTGCTACAAACTTCAAAGTCGTTATACATTATAAGAAAAATAGGTCCTACTAAAATGTAATTGGAAAACGCTATATACTTTCAAAGTAGCCCCAGAGAAGTTTTAGTGATTTGCATTTCCCAATGTTGATATGTATGATAAAGGTGTTTGTTATTAGCATATACATTTGGATAGCAATGCAAATATAATTAAACCGTTCAGAGAGAGAGAGCGAGAAGGAAAGGGAGAGACTAACTAAATGAACGAATACATCGAAGAGACATATACACGAAAGCTTGACTCTAATATCTGTGGATAGAGTATTTATTAATCAAAATTATTAGTATTCGGTAATGTTTACTCTATATATTCATCTAAACATATGAACAAAATTACCCGCAGAGCCACTTGACCTATGTAATGCAAATTTCCATTACATGCAACCCAATTCCTCGATATGACAATCAAAGGTTTGATGTTCTCCACTTCCCTTTACCTAATAAATTGTTTCTCTGCGTATGAAAGAAACAAGAGCCAAACTACTTATAAACAATTTGATGTCCTATTGTCCCCCTTACCCCAGTCAGAACAGAATGCTTAGTACAAAACCATATTCAAGGTGCACTGGAATGTAACTGCAGGACACGCAAAGCTTGAAACAAAGTCATAGGGTGAGGGATAGAAACATTTACGGAGTGAATTCCATACTTTACTTGTTAAACTATGAAAAATTACGGGGACATTTAAGTTAACTGTTGGCTTTGAATGGTGAGCAGAAAAGTGGTGGGAATGAGTTACAAAGCGGGTGGCCTTCTGTCTCTGGAGAGTGAGAGGTATACGCTGGGACAGCTGTGAAGAACACTGATTATAATAATGGCATAACAGTAATATACATGCAGTTTTCACAATGTGGAGATATTGTAGACAATATGGTGGCGAAGAGTAGAGATTACATGCCTTTGCCTTCATATCAATGATCTCATATCTACCACTCATAATCCAATACATTCCTACGCAGATGACTCAACACTCCACAGTTCCTTCACATTTACCAAGTCTTTCACCCAACCCGATCTTACAAATTCAAAAATAAACACTGCAATTTCTCTGAACGAGGACCTTTCTAGAATTAATGAATGGGGACAAAAGAATCTAGTTTCCTTTAATGCACAGAAAACCAAGTACATTCAATTTTCTAACCGACAGAATCTCACTGACTCCCATATATTTTTTAATGATGTAAATTTTCCCACTTCCCCTAGTATTGACATTCTCGGTGTAACATTAACTACTAACCTGAGCTGGACACATTATGTTAGAAGCATTGCTAAGAATGCCTCTAAAAAACTGGGACTCCTGTACAGAGTTCGAGAATTCTTCACTGACGAGCAGTTGGACGTAATATATAAAAGTCATGTGCGTTCTCAGATGGATTACTGTTCACCTCTGTGGAGTGGAAGTGGAGTGGTTGCATTGAGGCAGTTGGACAAAATTCAAAATAAAGCTATTAGATTAATCAATAACCCTGCAATCACAGAGGAGCTTCCTACATTATCCATACGAAGAAACGTTGCATCCCTTGTATTATTCTACAGATATTTTCACAGCAATTGTTCCGAGGAACTTGCTTCAATTGTGCCGCCTCTCCACATCTTTCCCCGTAGAACTAGGGCAGCTGAGAGCGCCCATGAATTTACACTTTCTCCTCCACAATGCAGAACTTCTGCTTATCAAAATTCATTTATCCCCAGAACTACTAATCTTTGGAATTCACTTCCCTCGAGTTGCTTTCCACAAACTTACAATATACAACAGTTTAAATCAAGTTGTTACAAACATTTTATGAATGGAGGATGCCTTTAGGCACATGGACTTTTTTGTTTTATCTGTGTTTTTCCTTCCTCCGTTCATTGTCTCAAAAAAACAAAAACAAAACAAAACTAAAAAATTCAGAGGCATTTTTCATATGCGAACAATACCTGATACGCTTACAACAGTGTCCCTGTACTGAGAAAGAGGCTGTACGGAAATAAGGGGGTAACAGACGATTGAGCAAACCTAACCTCTGGGAAACTTTTTAATCAACAATGCTAATATGATCTTTCAAAGACACACACACACACACACACACACACTTGTGTTTCGATAAACACTAATGTTTCACTGCATGGACGCGCATATCAGTATATGTTATGGCTCTAGCCATCTCTCTCTCTCTCTCTCTCTCTCTCTCGCTGTGTGTGTAGGAATAGTGGTTTGGCAGGAGAGTCACAGGGACCGCACTTTCTACCAATTATTATCTTTCGCAACTAACTCAGCGTGTTACAGGTTGCCAGGGTAGCTCATGAAAAAGATATATCCACTGATATTTTAACAACTAATCATGTTATGACTTATACCTATTGGTTTCTGGAAGAGAAAAACATGCGTAGGAACTATTTAAGATATACTGAAACTTAGCAACCACGCTAGGCCTGAAGAGACCATAATTATATCACAATTCCACGTGGCAGCTGTATGTGTGTGTGTGTGTGTGGGGGGGGGGGGAGGGGTTTAAATGCCGATATAACTATGTTAACGTTAAATATCTCATGATTAAGTCTATGCAAGGGTAACTATATATTATGTGCAGTAAAATGTATAAGTTAGATAAGAGAGTGTCACCCTATATAATCATTAATAACTATATGCGTAACCATAAACCGAGAGCACTGTGAGGAATACTGGAGAATTCGCCCCGAAACGAGTTCGCCCCGCTTTGAGAAGTAGCCCCGCCGCGAGTTCGCCCAATAATGTCCCCCCTCCACCCTAAAGGGGTACTGAAGAATTCCCCCTCTATTCATCTATCTAACCTAACCAAACCAAACCAAACCAAACCAAACCTAACCTTACCCTAACCTAACCTAACCTAACCTAACAAATGAGTACAAATGAGTAATGTCCTCAATTCCTTCTTTGCATCAGTTTTTACTACAGAAGACCTCAGGGGTTGGGGGAGGGATGGAAATAAGCGGTAAGCTCCAGGAGTGGTGGTGGTGGGGGGATGAATGGGGCGAACTCGTTGTCCAAGAGCGGGGCGACTTGGTTTAGGGGCGAATTCTCCTGTAACCACGTTACCACTGTGAGTGATGGCAGATAATATCTGTAGGACGGTGACTCCGAGGACCATTAGTTTGTAAAACCCTGTTGGGTATTGTTAATGTGTCCATTATGTGGGCTGCTGGATCACTATACTCTGTTTCAGCGACGCTGAGGTGAGATGTCAATAAGTCTAGCTGATTGGCTCATGCGATAGTGTTCAATGTCTCGTCCTTTAGTAATTATTAATTCTTAAAGATTTAAATAATCACGGTCGCACAAGTCAATCAGCTGGAACTATTGACATCTACCTGGTCGCTGAAACAGTACAGTCATTAGTATATAACAGACAACACCTGGTCATGCTAATGCTACCACAGAAAGTGTAACAGGCAGTCAGACAGTCAATAGCCAACCCTTCATTCCCGTTAAATAGATGGGGAGGATTAGCAAGGGACATTAGAAAGGGAACAATGATGACCGGGAGAAAATGAATACAATAAACACCTTCCAAAGCAAGTATCTTAACATTTGGAACAACATTCACCAGGCCTCAATATCATTGACTTCACCTCAGATGATATACACTTCCACAACAAAGTCTCTTCACAACATCGGGGATGATAACCTTCCAGATTTGTCAATTAAAAGGTTACAAATACCTTCACATGTTCTTCCTAACAAACCTCCTCCATTCATTCCTGTAACAACAATTGCATATAATATCCTTGTTAACCCGGGAACGGCGAGGTGGGGGTAATGAACTATCTCCCCATGGGCGAGCATATGGGCTCCATTCAGGCCTATAATCGTCATTTTACGATAAATATCGTTATTACCTATTCATATGAGCATATTTTACCTTCACTATGAAGATAGTAACCTGTAACAACAATCAAACCAGTGAAAATATCATTTTTCTGGTCAAAATCGCGAATATAGATGAACCAGCCCATTCATGAATTTTTGAGAAAATTGAGACAACCCCTCCCTCCACGAGGCCTCAAGCCACACTGAGCCTACTCGTACACGCACTCGCTTGTGTAACACACCTGGTAGGCACGTAAGCACATCCCCCACACAGTTTGCTAATGTTAGCACAAAAATTTACCAACAAATTAGGGGATAACAGGGAAAATAGGTGATAATTGAAGGGGGAGGGGAAAGGGAGGAAGGAGGGGATGTGGAGGAGTGATATGAGGTATAGGGAAAACAAAAAATGTTTAGTGCTGCTTAACCCTTGTCTAGCGGGGTGTTTTGGGCTCATTTGGGCATATTCAGGCCCTCCTGCATGATAAATCAAGCATCTGCATGAAAGAAAAAAAATATTTAGCAAAAAACTAGGCACTAAAAGCTTTAAAATGAGACCAGAACGAGCTACGTAGCACTCGTGGTTCTCTTGCAGTGATGCCACGAACATGGGAGTTAAGCATATATCGGTATATTTTTCCCAGCTATGCTCACTACTGGCTACACTGCCGGCCTCTCGAGAACACAGGGAACATGAGTTAATGGGCGGCGGTACGCCCTGGGAGTCGGCTGTCTGGCCCGCTATGCTCCCGGCCATTTGCACTCGATTTTAACCCTATAAAAGCCTTAATAATGCTCCTAACTTGCTGCAAATTGATGCACGACTTAGTCGAGCGCCGCCAATAAGGGGTTAAATGGTATTTTTAGGCGTCCCTCTTAAGAGCTTTGCCGACGTCGCCCAGTAAAACCTTTTAAGAGCTTTGCCGCCGTTTACGGGTTAATAGTTCATACATCGACCATGAACCTCCCGACCATGGTTCACCCTTATTGTTTTGGCTGCAATCATACATGTTATTGAGACTAGTGCTTGATAATTTCATTCAGCACTGGAGCCACGGCGATCGAGTGGCAAGCACGCTCACGTGTGAATCTGCTTGACCTGGGTTCGATCCCAGCCAAGGCTGACATATTTAGTGGGTGTGAAACTCAGGTGTCTGAAGCAACTGCCATCAGCCCCTTCTCTGTATCCTCCTACGTTCTCTATCCCAGTTTCAAAGCCAAAGGCAGATGTTGTGCATACTTGCACAACAAACTCACTTGCTCTCGTATTTCAGATTGTGGCTCCTCTGAATTCTCCGCTTTTTGGCTCAAACTTTCCTGTCATTCTCATATTAAATATTTATGTGATATCTGTCTTTACCCTAACTCTACCGACTTTCCCAATTGTTTGATTATCTAAACTCTAAAGTGGAACACATTCTAGCCATTTCTCCTTTCTCTGAATCTCCATTCTAGGAGATTTCAACGTTCATCACCACCAATGGCTCTCCTCTAATTCTACTGACCAACTTGGTGAACAAGCCTACGTCTTTTCTATCCTATATGACCTAGAGCAGTTGGTTCAGCAACCTACCCGTATCCCGGATCGCCTCGGAGATTGGCCCAACATTCTTGACTTGTTTCTAACTTCTAATCCTTCTTCTTATAGTGTCGATCTTTTCTCTCCTTTGGGCTCCTCCGACCATAAACTTATCTCTTTCATCTGTCCTATCTCTCCATTACGGCCACCTGATCCTCTTAGCAGGCGGCACTTGTGGCACTTTGTCGCTGACGACTGGGAGGCTCTCTGACAGTACTTCTTTGATTTCCCATGGAATGAATATTGCTTCTGTGGCCGAGGACCCTCGGAGAGTGCTGAACGCATTACCGAGGTAATCCTATCGGGCATGGAGGCATACATTCCATTTTCTTTCTCTCTGACTAGTGCAAAAATTCTTGGTTTACTCATGCTTTTTCTACTGCTGTCTGCAATAAGGAGGAAGCATTTAAACGGTACCGACGCCTTAAACCTCAAGAATCTCATTCTTCCTATATTTCTGCCCGGAATCAAGCCAAATCTGTTCTTCGACTTGCCAAACACTCTTTCATCAATAATAAATGCACTGAACTATCCAATTCTAGCTCTTCCCAAGCTTTCTAGCATCTAGCCTAAAACCTGTCCGACAATTTTTCTTCCTCGTTTTTCCCTCCCCTTTTCCATTCTGATGGCACAATCATCACTTCTTCCTCTGACAAAGCTGAACTATTCACTCAAACTTTCGCTAAAAACTCCACCTTGGATGATTCCGGTGCTATTCATCCCTCTCCAACCCCCTCTCTCCTACTTATGCCTAATATCCTAATCTCTTCTAAAGATGTACTTTCTATCCTCTCTGGGCTTAGTACATAGAAGGCGTATGGTCCGAATGGTTTTCCTCCTGTTGTACTCAAAAACTGTTCTGCCGTGCTGACTCCCTGCCTAGGCAAATCCTTTTGTCTCTGTCTCTTCTCTAACGTCTTCCCTTCTTGCTGGAAGTTCGCTCTCATTCAACCTGTCCCAAAGAAGGGTGACCATTCTAAACCATCCAACTATCGTCCAATTGCTTTCATCTCTTGTGTCTCTAAAGTTTTTGAAACTATTCTTACTTCCAAATTTCTTAAGCATTTATCTTCTCATAATCTACTCTCAGATCGCCAGTATGGCTTCCTTAAGGGTCGCTCTATTGGAGATCTTCTTTCATATCTTACCAACTCCTGGTCATCCTCCTTTCGGGACTTCGGTGAGACCTTTTCTATTGCGCTAGACATATCAAAGGCCTTCAATGTGAGAGGTATTGAGTTATAAGAGTTTATTCCGTATTTCATCATTATTATGTAATTCACTTCCATTCTCTCGTATATTTTTCGTGTGTTTCTATGTAATATTCCCTAATATCAATATGTCCTTTTCCTTTATCCGTAAACCGTTTATCCTTAAAACGGGGCGACCACCTAAATTACATAATTGTGTTAATAGTTCTACTCAGTCTTTCTTAACTCCTTTCGTACCGGCGAAGTCTTTTTATTTTCTTCTAGCTACTATTAGACAATATTTTTCAGCTTAAAAAAAGCCTCTAGCAATTAAGCGACTTTGAACTATCTCAATTAACCCTTTATTCTACCACAGATCCTTCTTAACCCTGGAGAGGTAACGCTCAAAAACGTAATTTTCATGGTATGGTCGTTGTGAATATGCACGTCGACTTTGACCTTAAATATCTCCCAAAACAAAAGACATAGAGACTTAATGAAAATGGCTAAAATAATATAAGGATCCCTCAATATTGTGTTAGTAAATTATAAATATTGAAAGGTAATTAGTATTTTTAAATAATTTAATACAAAAATAAGTAGAGGTTTTAAGTTAGTCATACTTAAAAAATGAAAAACAAAATACTAAATTCGTCCTGAGGGTGCTGGGAACCTGGGACTGAGGTTGTGGATGGCAATGGTGGGGCTGATTGGTGTATGAAGGACGACCCTGTAGTCCCCATACGTTGAGAGAAGTGCGAAGTTGCAAAATGGGTTAAAATTTCGACCCTCTAAAAAATTTGCCCCCAAAAAATCATTTTGATACCCAAATATACTTGAAATCAAACCAAAATCAACATAGTGCTTCCTACATGCTCCTATTATAATACCAAAGTGCAATAGGTAGGTAGTAGGGGTAGGCAGCCCCGCCCAGGGAAGTACTACCGCCAAGGTTTCGGGAGACTCAGGGAATAGCCTGAATTCCATTTTCTCTACCAGGCCTTGGTAGCTGGATACATATCTTTCTGCCTCACACATCAGGGGTATCAGGAAAACCCTCTTTATATAACATACACATCCAACTTCACGACATTGCCCTACATCGCTATCCTCTATCCATAAAACACTACTCTTCCCACTACATATCATACATGTAACACCATACACCTTTACCAAATAAATATGGCAGTACAATTGCTAAGAGCAAACCTGGTGGTCCCTCGGATATCCACCCCTGGCAGGGTTGGGTCATTGACACAGGGCCCTCCCGGTCGTCATCATGCGACTGTGTCAAGAGCATTGCAACGTCCCAAAGCTGCTCGTCGGTGCAGCTTTTTCTTTAGCAATATAAGGGGACTTCACTCTAACATCAATTCTGTACATCAATTTCTTCAAGCAGAATCCCCTACTCTCCTTTTTTTGACAGAGACTCAAGCAACATCCACATCTGACACGTCTAGATTTAATTTTCCAGGTTATCAACTGCTCCAAAATTTCAGACCTAAAGTCTGCAAATAGCTCACATTCAAGACCAGCATCATCAGTCCTGGCTGAATGAATGAGCCATTCAACATTATGGACATTAAAATCATCCAACACAGTTATTTCAGAAGAAGCATTTAAGTTGAGGACACTGAGTTGTGAGGACAGAGAATCAAAAAGACTTTGCTCTGGAGGAGTATTTGGGGAACGGTAGATGCAACACATGTATTTAAATTTACCAGCCGAAATTAATTTGTATATAGGATAATCAAAATAGGGACAATTGAAACTAGTAACCTCCTCCAGGGCAATTTCAGATTTTGCGAAGCAACATACACCTCGTATGTTGCTTCGCAAAATCTGAAATTGCCCTGGAGGAGGTTACTAGTTTCAATTGTCCCTATTTTGATTATCCTATATACAAATTAATTTCGGCTGGTAAATTTAAATACATGTGTTGCATCTACCGTTCCCTAAATACTCCTCCAGAGCAGTCTTTTTGATTCTCTGTCCTCACAACTCAGTGTCCTCAACTTAAATGCTTCTTCTGAAATAACTGTGTTGGATGATTTTAATGTCCATAATGTTGAATGGCTCATTCATTCAGCCACGACTGATGATGCTGGTCTTGAATGTGAGCTATTTGCAGACTCATTTAATCTCACTCAACTAGTCAACCAACCCACCCGTGTACCAGATAATCCTAATCATAATTCCCACCTACTGGACTTATTTTTAACAACTAATTCAGAAAATTATGATGTTACAGTGAGGTCCCCGCTTGGATCTTCTGATCACTGTCTGATACAGGCCACCTGTCTATCACCAACCACACCTTCCCACTCTGAACCTGTTTTGGTGACTAAATGGCATTACGATAGGGCAGACTGGGAGGGTCTTCAAGGTTTCTTTATTGATATTCCCTGGACCTCTTTCTTTTCTAATGATGCACACACCACCTTGAGCCACATACAAGATTTTGTAAAAATTGGAATGGAAACTTTTATTCCTCATCAAAAGTACAGTAAAAGATCTAATTCACCTAAATGGTTTGACCATAATTGTGCTAGAGTAACTGAACAAAAAGCAATAGCCTACAATGCATACACAAGATCAAAAACACATGAAGCCTTTAATTACTTTAGAAACATCAGAAATCATGCCAAAACTGTATTAAACCTAACTAAATCAAACTTTCTCCACAAGCAGGCAAATAAACTTCTAAATAATCCAAATGATTACAAAATATTTTGGTCTACTCTTAACTCATTCAAATCCAACTTCACTAATGCTTCATCCATTCCACCATTACAATCTCTGACTGGCAATCTTGTAAGTGACCCACGAGGTAAAGCTAACATTCTTGCGGATATTTTCTCCACCAACTCAACCTTAGATTAAATAGATCAAGATGTCCCTGTACTTAATTTTAATTCGCCTGAAATTCCCTCACTTAAGATCCACACCAGACATGTCAAAACTATTTTGCAGAATCTCTCAGTAGATAAGGCTCCTGGTCCAGATGAAATTCCTCCAATAGTACTTAAGAATTGCTCCTTGGTGCTCGCTCCTGTATTGGCAAAAAATGTCCGTCTGTGTACTCATACCTCATGCTTCCCAGTACCCTGGAAAGAAGCAAACATCCATCCAGTTCCTAAAAAAGGTGCCTCTTCAGATCCATCAAACTACAGACCAATAGCTATAACTTCCACTCTTGGTAAAGTCTTTGAAATTATATTAAATAATCACATAATTAAGCATCTTGAGAATAATAAATTAATCAGTGATAGGCAATATGGTTTTAGACGATGTCGATCAACTGCAGACATTCTTTGCCTTCTTACGCATCAAATCAACCAAGCTACAGACCAACATGGTGAAACACATACAATAGCACTGGATATATCAAAGGCATTTGATAGAGTCTGGCATCAATCCTTATTGTCGAAGATGTCACACTACGGCCTTGCATCATTAGTTCCACTAATTTCTTCTTATCTTCATAACAGAAAAATATGTGTAATGGTAGATGGCCTTTATTCTCAATTTCACTCAATAAATGCTGGTGTTCCCCAGGGATCAGTTTTGGCCCCAACTCTGTTCCTCATTCATATCAATGATCTCATATCTACCACTCATAATCCAATACATTCCTACGCAGATGACTCAACACCACAGTTCCTTCACATTTACCAATTCTTTCACCCAACCCGATCTTATAAATTCAAAAATAAACACTGCAATTTCTCTGAACCAGGACCTTTCTAGAATTAATGAATGGGGACAAAAGAATCTAGTTTCCTTTAATGCACAGAAAACCAAGTACATTCAATTTTCTAACTGACAGAATCTCACTGACTCCCATATATTTTTTAATGATGTAAATATTCCCACTTCCCCTAGTATTGACATTCTCGGTGTAACATTAACTACTAACTTGAGCTGGACACATTATGTTAGAAGCATTGCTAAGAATGCCTCTAAATTATTGGGACTCCTGTACAGAGTTCGAGAATTCTTCACTGACGAGCAGTTGGCCGTAATATATAAAGGTCATGTGCGTTCTCAGATGGATTACTATTCACCTCCGTGTAGTGGAAGTGGAGTGGTTGCATTGAGGCACTTGGACAAAATTCAAAATAAAGCTATTAGATTAATCAATAACCCTGCAATCACACAGGACCTTCCTACATTATCCATACGAAGAAACGTTGCATCCCTTGCATAATTCTACAGATATTTTCACAGCAATTGTTCCGAGGAACTTGTTTCAATTGTGCAGCCTCTCCACATCTTTCCCCGTAGAACTAGGGCAGCTGAGAGCACCCATGAATTTACACTTTCTCCTCCACAATGCAGAACTTCTGCTTATCAAAATTCATTTATCCCTAGAACTACTACTCTTTGGAATTCACTTCCCTCGAGTTGCTTTCCACAAACTTACAATCTACAAAAGTTTAAATCCAGTTGTTACAAACATTTTATGAATGGAGGATGCCTTTAGGCACATGGACCTTTTTGTTTTATCTGTGTTTTTCCTTCCTCCGTTCATTGTCTCAAAAAAAAAAAAAAAAAAAATTGAGATCTGAGTAACATAAATACTACAATAAAACATTATATGGAGGTAACTGAAATCATGTCATGAAAAATTCCTTACCCAAAGTATGGCAACATCAGACCCACAGTATGCCAACATCAGACACACTAACCTGCTGAGCTTGTTCCCTCACCATCTGGCTAAGATGCCTATCACTTTCAGATAAATATCTCAAGTCACAATATCACTAGTGTCCACTTTTCGATATAAGTAAATGTCACTACCTATGTAAGGGTGTTGCAGATTTGCAACGGATATATCCTGTTTGAGCCTGTTCTCATGTTGCTGGGTGAGCAGCACCTCCACACCCGACTGAGGCCTACAGCACACTGACTGCCTGCAGGCCGATAACTGAGAATATGGCCATGTGGGATGTGCAGACTCAAAAAAACTTGTTTTGAGCACCACGCCCGTGCAAATAGGCAACGGCGTAACCTCTCCAGGGTTAAGCTGCACAAAATCATCTAAATATAGCTAGAATACAATGAAAAAGACGTCGCGGTACAGAAGGGGTTAAACCTATCCTACGATTACCTTATCTCAGAGAACCTAATCTGTTTACAATAGGAGTACTCGCCTAAATTATACGAGGTTAAGGGGAGATGGGTATTTTTTCTGTTCCCCTTTCTTTCTCAAGTTTACCCCCATTAGTTTTCTGTTCCTGTCATTTAGGTGTCGATTTTTTCCTGGCGAGCGATAGCGATATATTAGTGTAAGTCTGTGTGAATGAATGGGTCTTCGTTCTGTAAAGAGGGATGTGAGTGGTCATTTTGAGTTTGCTAGATGTAATAATAGTTTGTAGTACAACCTTTAATACAATTAAATTATTGTATGAATCGTTACCATAATCATTAAATCTATTGTATATGCCAATACAAAATAGTTAAAAGTATATAACTTCAGAAGCATATTTAAATATTTAGAATTACATGTTATGCAGACAGTAGCCATCATACATTAGCCAACCTTATTTCACCAATGTGGAGCCTGGCGATTTCGATTTGCTTCATATATATTTGTGCGAGAGATTAGGAATGTCAACGAATCATGCTAAAATGTGAAGTTATGCATGACAAAAATATATTGTTAACAGGATTATAAGCATAATGCAAAATAATTAGCCAAAATACAAGTTTCAGTCCATTTTCATAAATATAGATCGGGCACGGATTATGTAAAGTAATCGATAGGTGTGACCCATGGTAGAGCAAGGAAATAATCTGATTATTATCATACGATTGTGACACAATTTGTATAAGTGTACCCAACATGTCACGCTTAACAAATAAGTAAAAAGGAAAACAAGCAACAACAGATCACCTGATCCTTACGAGGCTGCTTGTAAATATGATTGCAAAAGAGCAGATACACACGTCATTATCACCATATAAGGCATTGTTTTTTTTCTTCTGTGTTAGACACATTATACTTGCGTGACCCGCCATCGAATGTTGTCATATTTGATAAGTTGCATCTACTATTGGCCTATATATAACCTGTTTAAAATCCATATTATCATTTGGTGTCACATTAGTCGTGGGGATAAATATGCTATAATTAATGATATAGTATAGATTTTCGCCTACTCTTATGACTTCAGAAAGCTACCTTACATTTGTTATTTTTTTAAATGTACTATTTATTTAAACTAATACAGCATTGTCTTTTCTTTTATATGCTGTGCAATCTCAGACAACTAATAACATATTCTCATGCAATTGACAACAGTGATAGTCATTGGTCGACCATCACTCTCTAACCTCGGAAACACAAACTACGTCAACTAAGCATTACTCTTGGCATAATTGGTAATCACACACACACACACACACACACTCATAATATTGTGTGCCTCAATAAGCATTATCGGAGTGAATATGCTTTTTATAGATAATTATTAATTTTTGGTTGTAACATGGAACACTTAGCAAAGTCATTATTTCGCAACTGTACTAAATGTATGCTACGCAATTGAGATATATATCATAAGCATATATTTCGTGACACCTCATGTAATAGTGGGTGGACATAACAATAGCCATTATGTGCGTTTGCGTATGCGTGCGTGTGTGCATGCCTGCTTGTTTGCATATGCTTGTGGCGTGTTATAGTGTAGTAATTATAGTTCAGAAATATATACATATAAGTTATGTTGTAAGAACAGAAATATATATTTCTTTGAATATAGTATATATTCAAGTTCCAAATCAAATTACCACAGTAATCCTTTGTATTTAAATTAGTATAACTATAATAATGGTTTCCAATGCAAGTCACTAGGATATATTATTGTCTCCAGGCATACCAAGTTATATTCTACACATTTTTCTAATCAAAGCAACTTCACAAGATGCACATCAAACACCTGTTATTTGTTAGCATTGAAAGATAACGCAGGTGGGTCAAAAGCATTATATTGTTAAGGACAGTAAAGATAGAGGATATATATTGATATCGTGACACATGTTGGCATGCCTGAACAGCTGTAAGTGTGGCATTTTCAGAGGTGTTAGGGTGGCGAGGAATTGAGCCATGCCATTTTCAACTTTCTGTCATGAGACAAAAGAGGTCAAAATAGCATACACGTCTACAGTGAGGTAACGGAAGTTTGATGATGCAGAGTATTTCAGTCCTTATCTAGCTGTGCAATAGATCGTTAATACAATCAATCATAAAATATGGTTGCCAGCTTCATTTTAATTTTTGACATACCAATTTTCCTGGATGGCATAGAATACATACCGTAGTCATTTTCTGTATTATATATACCTACAGTAGTTCATTAACTAATTTACTTTCGGAATACGATTATCTTAAGTTAATAGGCATAGGCCAAATAAACAAAGGTTCATGGCCAGTAAATGTTTGTAAACTGCTTTGTAAAAAGTTAAATGATAGTAAAATACTGTATATCAAATAAGATTAATATGTAAATCGCCCATGATCAAATTGTACAAAAGGCTATTACATTATTTGTGTGTGTTTGTTTGTTTGTTTTGCATAACCAACCTTTCCTACACAATAATACCCCCCCCCCCTTCCCCCCCCCCCCCCCGCAAATCTAACTACGCCATCTATGGGACATAATATGCAACAGATTCAGGGTGGGGGGAGTGAGCGATCTTGCTAATATCAGAGCGAAAGACTCCCAGCGAAATTACCATAGGTGGCCCAGTCGGAAAGATGACCGACTGTACATGATCAATAGGAAAACGTATATATTTATTGCCTTAATATTTGTGTTGCCATTAAAATTATACATATAGCATAATATATTGTTAAGCGATATTAACTACAATGTAATGAAAAATGACATTAAAATATTACATAAATTTTACTTCAATGTTCAAAGTACAGAACATACTGGTTGTGCAGACCACAACAAGATGAATCATATTCATATAGTTGTGCGGTCCGGATTTTGAGGGATTGTTTCCCGGTTCAAGAGATAATTGATGTTTATGACTCGTGTTGAATTGAAATACATTCTCCAAGTAGGATTTCACTTCTCCTTAAATTAATGGAAATTGGAAAATATTAAGTATCCTTTATCACGCAATGGTGAAGTGGATAAAAGCATGACCATGTACAGTATATGGCCATATATATGGCTACGCAGAACCCATCTGAATGAAGATGGGTTCTGCACAGCCCTAAACATAAGAGAAATAAAGAATTCAAGCTCTTACCTGTGTTTCCCTTCCACCTAATGTATCCATTATGTATATACAGTATATATATATACAGTATATAGGGTGTAATAATAAAAACGCTTGCAGACTTCAAGTGCTAAATACCGATTACAAAAACAAGTTAACTTTATTGTATAATAAAATACAAAAGTTTTAAAGGTCATTAAGTAAGATGTTCAGTGTCGTCCAAGCATGTCCTATAATCCTCCTCCTCTCTCTCTCTCCCCCCCCCCCTCTTTCCACTCAAACTCCTAGTTTATACCCAAGAATGTTGAATAATAAACATAATTAGTTTTCAGAGTGAAATAGTGTAAGTAATGTTCCCTTTATATACCGTTTACAACTCAAATTGTGTTCTGTTATTGTCAAATATTTTTATATATTTTATTTTCCAAATAGGAAAGACCGAAGGCATCTTGGATGAAGCAAATTACGATCCTCAAGTGGTCTGCATATCTAACTGGCATATGTTAGTAAATAAAAGCAATGTTGAATGATAAATAAAACCAAACAATGTGGGCATTACAAAGTGCTTGCCTAATGTTATTTACCTTATTGTACAGTCGTGAACATTAACATAATATACAAACTTATTCAAAGCGGTCTCGGGTTGAATTGAATCTCCCTACTACTTTTTACTGGCTATTTGCATATCAGAGATTCGTTTAATCAGTTCGAGACGTCAAAACCTATCAGAATTAATTAAAAACTACTGTACATGGTCATTACAGTGTAATATGAGAAGATTAATTGAGAACATTTTCATTCCCACCAACTGATGTAATAGCCTACAGTTTTGAGATATTAATCATACCCAATATTTGTACTCTTTGAATATACGGAAACATAAAATATTTCCCTGAATTTAATTCAACATAGAAACGATCAGCCCCCAATGAATCTATGAATAAAAAACTATGCTTCATAAACGATTGATTACGTTCTCCTGCATTCAGGATGCCCGACCCAGACTTGCGCATCAGCATTATATCCCGTGAACAGAGTTACTAATGTTACATATTATTCTACGCTAAATTGTTTCAAATAATTAGTATGTTTCTTCTAACCACATATCATCACCATATTCTAACATACTTTTATTTCGTAATTACTAATGTGTGAATAGGTAAACCTATACTTTCCCTTTAGTTAAATCCATAGTAAAATGTTTATCATGTATCAATTATTTAGTGCTTTACTCGTAACCCTGTTTTGCTACATTTCTAAAGAAAATGTAATACAACAATGTATGTTCTTTTTCCATTTTACAATGAATTCGTCATAGTCTGTACATTTTTTGTTAATACTCTCTCTCTCTCTACAGTATATATATATATATATATATATATATATATAACTCACGTCCACTCATGGACTCATTGTAATCTCCCTCGCTTCGCCGCAATGTTAAATCTCTCTCGCTATTCTACCGCTATTACAATAACCCGTGGTCGTCAGAGCCCTCTCAGAGTATACCACCTCCTGTACGTGGAGTACGTAGCACCCATCTTGCAACACGATCCCATCCCATCTCTGTGCAACTCTCCAAACCAATAGTGAAACAATATCCCAATCTCTCTTCTATTCAACACCTGAGCTCTGGAACTCTCTCCCTGAATCCATCTTACCCTCATCCTATGACTTAAATTGCTTCAAACTTCGTGTGTCCAGGCATTTTGGCTCGAATATTCCTCGAGTTTGCCTCTGTCACTCTTTCAAATCCGGGTGAGGCACTTGTCACAGGCAGCTCTGCCTTTTGTCTCCCTCATCCACATAGAAAAACACAGTATATACGGTATATATATATAAAATATTATTATTATTATTATTATTATTATTATTGTACTTACTAGTTATCTATTCCGGCTAATACGCCCTTCCTCTTTTGGATTTGAATGACGGCCAAGAAAAATAAAAATCAATTTAAAAGCGATTGGAAGAAAACTACTACAATTCCCCGAGGAGGATGGCTACGGAGTTTTCAATATGGCGAATCAATACTTATGCAAATTCCCGCGGACGATGACCATCACTCAGGTAATCTTGATTTTAATGGATTTTTCCGAGAGAATGGACGGGCTCTTTTACCTCCAAATTCCTCTGCTCTCTCTCGGTAATTCGTCTTTTGCATCTTGTTTTATTCGACCATTGTTTTTATTTTTTGCTTGTTTGTTCTGTTCCATCATGTAATTTTTTTAACATTAAATTTACTCAACTTTTATATCAAATCATATGAAGATATGTATATCAACGACTTTCCATTTGGTGCTTATATATGTGTGTGTGTGTGTTTTTTTTTTTTTTTTTTTTTTTTTTTTTTATTATATTCCAACTAGCCTACTCCTTCTCGGGCATAGACTGAGAGCCTGTACATGCAACCGTAAATTCAACGGCGAAGCCCGTGAGGTCACTTTCCAGTCTAGGGAGTGAGGCATGTGAAGGACTTTGAGATGCAACTAGCCCCCAGTATCTTGCCTCCACAAGATGCACGGGGCCCAGTTGCCCACCCATTGCTCGAAACAGCCCCATCTCTGGAACTGCCTCGCCCCAGTGCTTCCCTGTCTCATCCCCTAGACTCGGACCCTCACTCTCAGAACGCCACCTATTGAGCAATGAACTCACTAGGCATTGCCTCCCTGTAGCATATTTTGAATATGGGAATATTCATACAGTGCTATATAATCAAGGAAAAATGAGGGTATTTTTGGGGGTGTTTCGGTGGGCTTTGTGGTCATGCACTGATAGAAAGTACAGCACAAATGCCATCCCAATAATATCTTCAGGTGTGTGTGCGTGTTGTACTTTCGTGAAGCTTGAATATAAATATTTGTCTTATTTGTCTTAATTTGGTTTCTGTTGTAATTAATTTTATTATATATTCAAGTAGTTTTGATAGTTGAACGTTTTGTTACTCGTATCACTTTATTGGAAGTTTGTGACGGGTAGATAGATGGAGAAATTGTTTTGAAAGCAATGAAAGTATTAAGATTTTCTCTGCCCCAATCGGAAACAATTGATAGATCAGAAGACAGATGTGCTATGGCCTTATCACATGAGTTTTAGAATGTGCGGTGGGTCATTGTGGATAACTAGTTGAATAATGTAAGGTAGAGTCATCAGCATATGAGTGGATAGGAATAGAGGTACAGTTGGGAAGATCATTAATGAGTATTAAAATATAGAACTGGAGATAGAACAGAGCCCTGAGGAACTCCGAAGTTGATAGGTTGAAGAAGTGGGCGATGGCTGTCAACAACCACAGCTATGGAAGGGCCAGAAAGGAAATTAGAGATGAAGGCATGGATAGAGGGATAGAAGCCAAAGGATTGTAGTTTGGAAATAAGAGATTTGTGCCAGACTCTCTTGAAGGCTTTCAATATATATAGCGTAATAGAAATGGTCTCACCGATGCCCGGAAAGGAGGATGACCAAGAATGATTAAAGTAAGAAAGAAATAACCAGTGTCCCTTAACCTGAGGTAAGAAATGCTAATTTCTGGCAGAATGTGTTACATTTACCATATAAAGCATTATCTCTGCTCTACGTACATATATTTTACTTATGTGATGAACATTTGAACAGTGAAGACCAGAAAATAGGTATAAGCAACAAATATATAGTGTAAAACGTATATGTGTGGCGGGAGGTGAGAGAGAGAGAGTGCCACATAGGTGTGCTTTCGAGGCCTGCTCGAGGCAAACTGACTCTCCCAGCTGTCATCTGCGCATGTGGAGGTGACGAGGAAGTGTGGGAGACCATGACTCATCCTATTTCGAGCAGGGAAAAGGAGGAATAGCGAAAATAGAAGGGAAAATAGGCAATACTTGAGGAGGGGGGAAATGGGAGGAGAAAGAGGGCGAAGGAGAGACAGAGGGAGTGGGGCACATGTAGGGGAGAGGAAGGAGGTACTAGAGAGTAATTAAATCATCAAATCACATATTACTTCCATTTGATTGCCTGTGGAGAGTTATTTAATTTTATTTTTTTCATGGGCTGTTTTCTGTGGGGCCTATCGCATCCGCTATACAAACACTTCTTTGAGGCCCATCATATTTGCTGGGTTAAAGAAACCATACTGGCGATCTGAAAGAATATTATGGGAAGACACATGCTTAAGAAATTTGGATTTAAGAATGAAATAAAATACTTTAGAGATGCAAGAAATAAGAGCAATTGGGCAATAGTTGGAGGGTCGAGAGCAGTCACCCTTCTTTGGGATTGGTGAACAAACCTCCAGGAAGAAGAAAAGATGTTAGAGGAAAGACAGACACGAAAGAGTTTGCCTAGGCAGGGTGTCTGGATGGAATTCAGTTTTTTAGTACAACAGGAGGAACACCATTTGGTCCATACAACTTCTTATGCCTCTTTCCCACATTTGCGATTTCATACGATTTTCGTCGCCGAGGACGTAGTCTTGTTAATTCGCAAGGAATGTGTGCGACGTCTACGATTTTGACCGTTAAAAACCGTTGACAAGTTTACACTCGGCGACGATGTCGCCGATGGGTAAGACTTAATCGGCGACATTATGCGATGTCATCGGTAAATTGAGCGATGGTTCGCCGATGACCTCGGCGAGAACTGTCACATTTGAATAAAATATTGCGAAATAATGCGAAGGATGAACGAATCCTCGGCGTATGTTCTGCGACGTCTTCGGCGAATTAAGCGATGGTTTGGCGAATACCTCGGCGAAATTATCCGAAAACTTTTTGCATATATTTCATGGCAAAAACATAAGAACATAAGAAAACGGGAGTCTGCAGAAAGCCGATCGGCCCACACAAGGCAGGTCCCTGTCACATCCAACCCCAATTACAAGACCTAATTATAGACCCAACTCACTAATGCCTTGAGGACTGACCTCACCAAAACGGTCAGAGATCGACACAAGATTACGGGGTCTGCAGAGCGCCGATTGGCCCACACCAAGCAGATCCCCCCTCATACCCAACCCAACTCGTCGAAAATGTACAAATTTATCTTAAAATCGCCAAACTAATGGGCCGAACGTCATAAAATATGAAAACTAATGGGGTTAACCATGAGGATGAAAAGGGACCAGAAAAACTACCCATCTCCCCTTAATTCGGAGATTGGCAATGTACGGCTTCGCGGAGACATTTTTCTATCAAATTATGTACAAATTTAGCTTGCTCTCAAAACAAAAAATATATATGTTGGCTCACTACCGCCTACCAGGAAAATATTGATACCTGGATGGGGGTAAACGTCTTAAAACAGTAGGCTGAACGGGGCCGAACGGATACAAGGCAAAGAGAGAGGGAGAGAAATAGAAAAACAAACAAAAAACGAGGAGAGTGGGAGAGAAAGAGAAAACAAAAAGCAGCGAGGTGGGCTCAATATTTGCGTTACGGCTTAACAATTGAGCCCACTTCGCCTTTTTTAGTTTTCTCTTTCTCTCCCTCTCTCCTCGTTTTTTGTTTGTTTTCTATTTCTCTCCCTCTCTCTTTGCCTTGTATCCGTTCGGCCCCGTTCAGCCTACTGTTTTAAGACGTTTACCCCCATCCAGGTATCAATATTTTCCTGGTGAGCGGTAGCGAGCCAACATATATATATTTTTGTTTTGAGAGCAAGCTAAACTTGTAAATTTTTCGATAGAAAAATTTCTCCGGCAAAGCCGGATTTCTCCATATAATGCTGGTTCGCTATTGCTTGCCAGGAGGATATGATACTTGGATGGGGATGAACGTCTTAAAACAGTAGGCTGAACGGGGCCGAACGGATACAAGGCAAAGAGAGAGGGAGAGAAATCGAAAAAAACAAAAAACGAGGAGAGAGGGAGAGAAAGATAAAACTAAAAACAGCGAGGTGGGCTCAATGTTTGCGTTACGGCTTAACAATTGAGCCCACCTCGCCTTTTTTAGTTTTCTCTTCCTCTCCCTCGCTCCTCGTTTTTTGTTTGTTTTCTATTTCTCTCCCTCTCTCTTTGCCTTGTATCCGTTCGGCCCCGTTCAGCCTACTGTTTTAAGATGTTTACCCCCATCCAGGTTTCAATATTTTCCTGGTGAGCGGTAGCGAGCCAACATATATATATTTTTGTTTTGAGAGCAACCTAAATTTGTACATTTTTCGATAGAAAAATGTCTCCGGAGAAGCCGGATTTTTCCATATAATGCTGGTTCGCTATCGCTTGCCAGGAAGATATCGATACTTGGATGGGGATAAACGTCTTAAACCAGTTGGCTGAATGGGGCTGAATGGATACAAACCAGAGAAAGAGAGAAAAGGAGAGAAAGAGAAAAAAAAAACACGTGAACCCCCCAGGAGAGGTGCATAGAAAAAAGGGTTGACAGGTTCACTATAGGCCTAATCATTTTTTTTTACCCACCTCGCCGAAGGTGCTCTTTGGCCTCGGCAGGTGTGTCTTGAGCATTCCGCGACGTTGCAAGGCCCTTCGCATGCCTCGTGCGGAGCATACCCCTGGCGGGTATACTCTCGGCGAGTACTTGTGCGCACGTCGACGACTAATCGACGAGGAAATCGCCGATGACTCTTGTGCATCGTCGATGTTCCCAGACCATCTGAGAGCATCGGCGAGCCGCCGTGCAGGGTTGCAAAGTTTTTTTTTGTGAGAAACCCTCCGCGATGTCTCGCCGATGTCGTCGATGATCCCCGAGGGCCTCTCAGATCTTTATGCGATGTTCGACGATGCTTGCGAGGGCTACAAACCCTCGTGAGTCCTCGTCCAAATTTTGAACAAACCGAACATTTGCGATGACCCGCGAGGGCCCATGCGAGG
Organism: Paralithodes platypus; assembly: GCA_032716605.1. Lineage (NCBI taxonomy): Eukaryota > Metazoa > Arthropoda > Malacostraca > Decapoda > Lithodidae > Paralithodes > Paralithodes platypus. The sequence continues at coordinate 19,939,301 of CM064522.1, read as the reverse complement.
CCTTGCGAGTCATACGATTATTATGCGAGGGTATACGATTGTTGTCCGACATGTCACGAATGTGCCAATTTATGGGTGTCGGCGATGAAAATCGTATGAAATCGCATATGTGGGAAAGGGGCATTAGTATTAAGCCCAGAGAGGGCAGGAACTACATCTTTTGAAGATATTAAAATATTAGGCATAAGTAAGTGATAGAGGGGTGGAGAGGGAGCAATTGCACAAGAATCATCCAAGGATGAGCTTGGGTGAAGACTTCAACTTTGTCAGAGGAAGAAGTGACGGTGGTACCGTCGAAGTGGAATTGAGGAGGGAAGATGAGGAAGCAACATTTTTGAAGGAGCTTTTGGCTAGATGCCAGAAAGCTTGGGAAGAGCAAGGATTGGAAAGTTCATTACATTTGTTATTGATGAAAGAGTTTGGGCAAGGTGATGAACAGATTGGGACGATTCCAGGCAGAAACATAAAGATTAAGAGATTTGTGAGTTTGAAGGCGTCGGTACCGTTTGTTTGCTTCCTCCATATTGTGGACAGCAGTAGAACAAGCATGAGTAAACCAAGATTATTTCTGCATTAGATTGAGAGTAAGAATATAGAATGTAATATGCAGCAAAAAAGAACATGAGAGTCTAGCTATCTCTGAGGCCAGGCAAACAGTTTTTAAGTTGATATAAGTCAGGCACATGCCTGGAGTCTCGCCCGGACGTATCACCCGGAGTGGTGTCAGAGGGTGAGTACGTATATATATATATATATATATTTTTTTTTTTTCTTTAAGGCAGGCGAGGTTGAAGGAAATACATGTATCAGCATTAATTATTTTATTATTAAGGCTTTCAATAGAACGAACAGCAATTCTCAGGTGTTCTGGGAGATTGTGCAAAAGGTGAGCAAAATTCACGATGATCCGACGCTTTTCGATAAACAACTATCATCTTCAGGGAATGAAAGGTAAGTGAATAGGATAAAACATAACAGCTTATTTATACATTTTAGGTAGATCACAGTAAGGTGATCTCTCGACCTCCAAATACTCCCATCAGATAAACGTTACTCTCAAACACCCCCTAACATTACTCCCCTTACCACCCCGACTCTGCCCTTGCCCCCTCTCTCCTTCCCTCCCCTTCCCCCCCTTACCGTCCCCCCCACTACTTCATTTAATCAACGCACGCCGCCCCTCAACCCTAAGCTTCAAACTTGACCAGAAACCCCAGATACAACTGGCCCGCCGCCCCTCACAAGGGCCCGGGCCCCCCCTCGCCCAGCAGACCCCCTACGACAACATCTAGCATTTACGAACCCTCCCAGCCAACCAGGAGGCAGGAAAAGCGCGCGCCTCATTGGTCGCCAACTAGCCAATCATATGCTAGCCGACACCCAATAAACCTTACTGTGATCTACCTAAAATGTATAAATAAGCTGTTACTTCGTGGAACTCTCTCCGTTGATTCCCCCTATTCCTCTCCACCATGGCACGTACACACATCACGGGCTATAACTACCGCAACCCCAACACTAGACCAGCACACCTCTCAGTCACCATGACCAACAAAATTCAAGGGACTGTGAAGTGGTACAACTACAAGAAGGGGTACGGATTTATTAATAGAAACGACAACCAAGAGGATATATTCGTACACCACACAGGAATATCCAGAAAGAACACCAGGCCATCACTAGATACTGAAGAAGACGTCGAATTTACCATCGGAGAAGGAAGAAAAGGCCCAGAAGCACAAGAAGTAACAGGACCAGGAGGATCTGAAACCAGAGGATCTCCCCATGCTGTAGAAAGAACACCAAGGAGAGCAGAAGAAAATTCTATGCAGGCAAAAATCTATACGTGCATAGAAACAGCTAAGGCAATTGCTGGCTCAAACAAACATCATTTGAGCCATATAATTCCTTTAATCCTACAACATAACAACCTGCCAGCCATAAACATCCCGCAAGAAGCTCTACAACCACCCAAACATCCAAACAGCAAAATCCAGCAGAAAAAGGACCTCATGGTGGAAGATGTCACCAACATCACCATCAATGAAGAAACAGACTCCTCCATCATCCTCGAAGATCTCGAAGAGGAAGATAATGCAGAACAAGATGATGAAGAATATGTTTACACCAAACTCCTGAGAATACTCTTTCCCCCCTCCTCCAGTTCTAACACCACAAGTTGTGAAGATGAAACCTGCCAGTGATACAACCATCAAACCAACAACCAGGAAACCACCAAACACATACAGCGAATATGCAGAATTTCTTTCAGATCTCCGAAAATTGCCACTTGCCAAGATGAAGCAAAAATATCCTGAATCAAACATAGAACAAGCAAAAACACCTACAGGGACATTTGGTTATAATACACTAATGGAACAGCAAAGGCAAATGGAGAAAAATGGATATGTGCTGTATGAAAATGGATTAAAGCTAATCCTTTAGGAGTAACTATCTTACAAATTAGTTATACATCAGTCAGAATTTACCTTACAAATTAGTTAGCCTTTAAAAACTAGTAAATACCAAAACACTTAGGCCAAAAATTAGAAATTATCCTTCAGTAACTTTATAACAATTATTACTTAATACCTGCCTTCAGCAACTTTGTAACTATTTCTAAAAATTAAGAAGATGAATAAATAAAAACAGCAAAGTGGCCGGCCCACTAACTTTCTCCCTTCTACTGTACTTCATAATTTCCTACTTTACCTTCCTGACCAAACCCTCTCCTTATTCCCCCTCTTTCCTAAGAAAAAAAAAAAAAAAAAAGAAAAAAACAAAAAAAAAAAAAGAAAAAATCTCTCTCCTATTTTTTTTTTTTTTTTTTTTTTTTTTTTTTTTTTTAAACTCTCTCCACTACCACCACTCCTGCAACACCAGCTGAGACCCTCCAGAAGATCGTGGGGTCTCTTCCATAGGAGTATGGAGAGGCTGAGGCGGGTGGAGGAGGTTTGAAGATGGCTGGGTGATGCTGATATTGGGGACTTTGGCATCTCCACCGGGGTCCCACACAGAATATCGTGTGCCCTCCTTTTGCCTGAGCCCCCGGAACACCATCAGCTGACCTCACCTTCAACAGAGTACCTCTTCCTTCACCTCAGTGGCAGTCCATCGCCAGTCGAGCAGAATACCGCCTCCAGAAAACACCAGAACATCAACCAGCCAAGCAAAACACCGCTAACTGTCACCACCACACACCATAACCTAGGACACGGCAGAACAACAACAACAAGTACATGGGACATGGCAGAACACCTGGGGGATCCTCACACACATCATGGACCCCCCTGAACACCGCCAGAATCCCCGAATACCACCATCATCATCTATCAACATCAACAAGTTCCTGACCAAACATCGCCAGGAACACATGAACCAAAATTATTTGACCAAAAACAAACAAATGAATAAATAAACATAAATAAATAAACATCCCTTAAACAACAGCAAGGTGGACGGCCCACTAACTTTTCTCTTCCACTGTATTTCATCTTTCCTACTTTCTCTTCCACCCACCCACTCTGTGGTGCCTCTCTTCACCCCCCTACCTTAAAAAAAAAGAAAAAAAAAAGAAAAAGAAAGAATGAAAGAGAAAGTAGGAAAGATGAAATACAGTGGAAGAGAAAAGTTAGTGGGCCGTCCACCTTGCTGTTGTTGAGGGATGTTTATTACTTAATTTTGTTTGTCTAATCATTTTTGTTTTAAAAACTTTCATTCATGCTTTATTGTTGTACTTAAGTTACTAAAGTGCTGATAAGAATGATTTTAACTTAGGGATGTCTATGTCTGATCTGTTGAGTCTTGCTTTCAGTTTGTTTTTTCCTTCATCTGTGATAGTTCGTTCCAAGTCTTCTTGATTAATATAATAATATGCTTTCCTCATAACGTCGGGATCTTGTTCAAAGACGTCACAGATGAATCCAATACACAATCAGCTTGCAGCCCCACCACCTGCCTCTCCACACTACCATGGCCACCAACAATATTACCTGTGGTACTGTCAAATGGTATAATTATAAGGCAGGCTATGGCTTCATAACTACGAAGAGTAACGAGGATGTCTTCTGCCACCACACCAACATTATCAACAACAACAGCAAGAAGAAAGCCTCACTAAGAAATGGTGAAACAGTGACTTTTACCATCAAAACAGGGAGACAGGGACGTGAAGCTACCAACATCACAGGCCCTGAAGGAGCTCCAGTCAAGGGCTCCTCTTTCTCCCCACGGATTGTTCCACCAGAGTCGACACCACCTACAACTACAGCAGATGGGGAAGCAGTACTGAGGGCCAAGATATTTGCCTGTATTCAGTCAGCCATAGCCATTGCTGGCCCAGACACACACCAACTCTGCCAGCTAATCCCCTGTCTGTTGTCACACAACAATCTTCCCACCATCATCATACCTCAGAAGGCCTTCCCCGCGACCCCTGCAAACATCAAAAGGGCGTCAACAAAGAAGAAGCCCCCCAAGACACAAGATCGAGTTCCAGAACTACAGGAATCTCCAACTCTTCACATCCATGAAGAACACCAAGAAAAGGACGAAACACAAATGGAAGCCGAGGAAGCCAGAGCATCATCATCACCACCAACTTCCCCCAACACCAAGTCAAAATCGCCAAGAAAGAGATCCCCAGGACCACTCCTTCCCCTCCCGACAAACCCGGAGACAATAACAAAAATCGCCAAGGAGACGGAACCGGAAGAAGACACCATCGAGCTTGCAGAAACTAACACTGGGCAGTATTGGATTCATCTGTGACGTCTTTGAACAAGATCCCGACGTTATGAGGAAAGCATATTATTATATTAATCAAGAAGACTTGGAACGAACTATCACAGATGAAGGAAAAAAAACAAACTGAAAGCAAGACTCAACAGATCAGACATAGACATCCCTAAGTTAAAATCATTCTTATCAGCACTTTAGTAACTTAAGTACAACAATAAAGCATGAATGAAAGTTTTTAAAACAAAAATGATTAGACAAACAAAATAAAATAATAAACATCCCTCAACAACAGCAAGGTGGACGGCCCACTAACTTTTCTCTTCCACTGTATTTCATCTTTCCTACTTTCTCTTCCCTCCACCCACTCTGAGGTGCCTCTCTTCCCCCCCTACCTTTAAAAAAAAAAAAAAAAAAAAAAAAAAAAATGAAAGAGTGAATGTAATAATTAACAAACAACAAATATTCATAAACAAAAATCGAATGAATGAGTGAAATATTAAATATGTAATAATTAACAAACAAAAAATATTCATAAACAAAAATCCATAAAGCAATAAAAATGTCCCTTGTACACTGTATATATCTAAGTTCTGTACCGTCTCTGACAAAAATAATAAGTTATAATCTAAGGTGAATGAATGATTAAAATAAATGGATGAAATCAGAATGAATGAAAGCAATAATTATGATGTAAGACATGAGAAAAATTGAGTTAGCTAAGCTAAAAACACCCACTTGTCGAGAATTCTCCAATCAGAGCCAGGGTCGCAAAAAATGACTGACGCATGAATACTCGCTCGTCATTGGTCGGTGAGATGGAGAGAGAGAGAGCCTTGCGGGATAAGTTCCGGGGGGCTCTCTCTCTCTCATTCTCTATGACTAATCATGCTAATTACAATGAATTCGTCCCTGTAAAAAAAAAAAAAAAAAAAAAAAAAAAAAAAATCAATAAAAGAAAATAAATATATTTTTTTTTTTTTTTAGTTTTTAAGACAACTTATCAAAACACCAAGGAGTAATAACAACACAAAATAAATAATTATAACACCGGAACGATGCTACAATGCATATGAAAACAAACAAATGCAAAATTAAAAACAAAGTGCAAACATGGAGGCAGGAAATAAAAAAAAAAAAAGGGAATATAAACATGAAGCTGGTGGTATGTTCTGCTCACGGAATATATATGAAATATAATTTAAGTCTTAACCAAGAATAGCAAAGTGGACGGCCCACTATCTTTTAATCTCCAACTTTACTTCATATTTCTAATCTTTTTCTTCTTTATCCACTGATAAACTCTATTTCCATCCCCCCTATTCTATCCCCCCCCCCTATTCACTTCTCTGATGTATTCTACAATTCTGGATTCTTGAGAGATACTCAAACTCTTACTCTTGCTAAGATGAAGGAAAAATACCCTGACAAAGAAGATGAAATAGACTTTGCTTTTTCACCAACAGGGAGAGAAGTGTATTCCATGCTTATTGACCACGCATGGAATTATCACCTTATTTTCTATTACCAAGATAACTCAATCAAAACAAACTTTTCTTAGTTATAAATATGATATTTCAGTTAGGCCCTCAGCTACTATAGAAATTGCCCAATAACAACACTTAATAAATAAAAACAGCAAAGTGGCCGGCCCACCAACTTTTTCCCTTCTACTGTACTTCATAATTTCCTACTTTACCTTCCTGACCAAACCCTCTACTTATTCCCCCTCCTTCCTCAAAAAAAAAAAAAAAAAAAAAAAAAAAAAAAAAAAAAAAAACTATTCACTTACCTTCCATTCCCTGAAGATGATAGTTGTCTATCGAAACGCGTCGGATCATCATGAATTTTGCTCACCTTTTGCACAATCTCCCAGAACACCTGAGAATTGCTGTTCGTTCTATTGAAAGCCTTAATAATAAAATAATTAATGCTCATACATGTATTTCCTTCAACCTCGCCTGCCTTAAAGAAAATGTATTACCTGGCTACACCAACATATATATATATATATATATATATATATAATATAATTTTATTATTTTAATTACTTCTTCTTTCCGTGATGCTCTTTATGTCCATGTGTCCACATTTCACTGTTTTGTCCATATCTGGGTATATCCTTTCAATTACCTTTTTTGTTTTTAAATATTATATTCACTGTTCATATACCTTTCAACTTAGTTAGCAGAGAGGTCAACTTTGTATCAAGGGCCAGAGATCAAGTTCACCGAAAGAGATTTTTTTTTTTTTTTTTTTTTTTTTTTTTTAAAGTAGGCTTCAACTGCCTCTTAATTATATCGGTTTACGTCTACACAGACACATTAAAAGGCTTCCCTCCCTAATCTTATTATCATACCCGTCAACACTAACTCGCAGGGATATTATGTTGGGGAGAGATCCCAACCTGTTTAACGTTGAATCTCACAACAGTTGTGAAGTTTGTAGTTGTCAACGTCAAACAGGTTGGGATCTCTCTCCAACAGAATATCCCTACTGTAGATATCATAATACTCCCTAACCTACGTGTTTCCTCAAATGGCTCACCTTTACACCTTTACAATTTAACAACTAGATAAAATGTAATATGAAATAATTTAATTTTGTAATGACCTTCTTAATCTTGTTATATTGCTTTCATCATATGTAAGTATCATAATCAGTCTTATGATCACACACTTCTTTTTGTCTTGCTTTTATACAACTATTTTCTATATAAATCACAAGTGTTTTTAGCCATATCAATTCAGTCTCAGAGAGCTTCCCTATTACTGTAATGCGCCCTCATTATAGGGAAGTTTCCCTAACGTTGCGCTTAACCTTTTGTGTTGGTTTATGCAGTAGTTGGCCATATTGCCGTCAAAAACTTTCTGGAAAACTGTGTTGCGAGTTAGTGTTGACGGATATGATAATAGGGAAGGGGAGGGAAGCCTCTTAACGTGTATGTGTAGACGTAAGCCTATATCATTATGAGACAGTAGAAACCAACTTTAAACAAAACAAAACAAAACAAAACACATTCTTTGGGTGAACTTGATCCCTGGCCCTTGATCCAATTTTGACCTTCTGCTACCTAAGTTGAATAGTATATAAACATTGAATATCATATTAAATAGTACAGTATATATATCAGAGTTGGGTCAATTGAATCATTAATTTAACTAGTTAAGTTAAATTAATTTTATGTTTTTATCAATTAAGTTAAGTTAAGTTAATTGTAAAAGTTAATCGGTTAAGTTAATCTATTAATTCTACTTCTCATTAAAGTTGTCAAGCTTCCCAAATTTGAATGTATGCTTCTGTTATCATTATTTGCACAAGTTATTAACTTGTAATGGGGGAAAATAAAAAATGTGTCTGCTATTTTTCCCGCCTTCGGCTCGCACCCAATCAAAATCTGTTGCCATCGAGTGAATTGATTTTTTTTTATATCGCATTCATGAAAATATCACTCGATTTCTATAGTCATGAATGTTACAGATATATTACTCTCAAATTCTATTCAGTACATTGTCCAATATACAAAGTATTTATGATAAATAAAAACGATTCTATTAGGCCTACACAAACAATTGGTAATCGCCCTTAAAGTAGTCCTGTTAATATTTCAATAGATAGGTATCCATGTCCTAAAAATTATAATATGTATAGAAACTCGAGATGAACTTATAAAATAATCGTCATTAGCCACTTTACTGGATATTAGATTATACAATTATAAACTAGTTTCAGAAAGAACTGGCAAGCGCATAATAAATTGATGCCAGTGTTCGCTACCCATCATAGTCATTAAACGAAACTTCTCAGACAGTAGGCCTAAACATCTCTTCCCCACTTGACTTACTTTCTTAAATTTGACATTAGTTGTGCATCTATGTGCACATTAGCAGTAATGGTGGTAGATATTTGTTTCTCACAGATGGAAATCTTAATATAATGTGGATTATAGCCTTAATAAAGGTAAAATGTTCAGTTATAGATTGTGTCGTGCGTGCGTGCGTGTGTGTGTGTGTATTCTAAGGTTGCCAGAGCACATCACATCTCCAAACTCGCCCAAAAGTAGCCCAATCACTTAATACCGCACAACAGACAATTTCAGCTATTTTAATCCTATCACACACATTTTCTGATATGTTTATCTTTAACAGCCATGCATGCATGATACTATGAGTTCCCCAAATATAACTAGGCCTAGTCCCATATAGCCTACTGTATGAGTAGTGGCCTACGTGTCACATCATGTAAATATTAATGAAATACCACATACATTATTATCACAATCATGCACTCATCAAATCTGCATCAATGTCCCAATCCCCCCTCACAAACAAGCACTTAATGAGGCTATTCAGTCACCACCACATAGGCTACCATACATGTATAGTACAACCAACAGAAAGCCATGATGAACGTTTGTATGAAATGTAGCCTAGCTATAATCAACACTCGACACCTCTACAACTTTAATAGTATATAGAACCAGCCCAAATCCGCTTTCCTCAATTTTAGTTAGTTAGGATAATACTTCAGAGGCTATCCACCCCATCACACTGTAAATCAAGAATATTGTTTGAAATGGAAACTCGCAAATCTACGCTTATGAACTAATCCTAACTAGCCCAATGGTGCGAACAAAAAAAGACCTTGGCAACACTGTACGGTACGTATATCCCGCCGCGGTCAGCTGACCACCTAAAGTCTAAACCGTCGCCCGTGGAAAAGGCAGTGTTGTCATTTTTTTTTGTCATCATCTTTTTCGAATTTCCTGCATCTCCACGTATGTAATTTGCTGCCACTGTGTTCTATGACATTCTGATTTACATTGATTGATTTTCTGTCACTGGTATAATACGAAATATAGCCGGTAACCTATTTAGCTGCCCGAATGATAGTGGATTATAAATTGGTAACTTTAAAGCGCACGATAGCATGCTTTGTAGGAATGAAACTATAGTGCGCAGGCGCAGACATTCAACCTGCCAAATCCTACAGCTACAGAATATAATACCGTATGTTCAGCCAATTTCTACTGAAACACATATTTGTTAGTAACTAAAAAGGAAGTAAATACAATACTTCAATGAGTATTAAAATTTCGCCCAGCCTATTACACCACATTAGATGAAACTAAATTTCTTGTTCAGGAAGCTGATATTTATGTATCAAATTATGTTAATTATGTTGTTGTTGTTGTTGTTGTTGTTCCCCAAGCTGCCTGGCCGAACAGCCCCAAGGCCCCGAGCAATTCCAAGGCCATAACCGAGTGCCCCCACAGAACCTTCCCCGCCGACCACAATAAAGCCTGGGTGACCGAAGCCACTCCATGACGGGGAGCTGAGGAGGGTGCGGAAACGCCCGGGAAACCAAAGCCCCACCCAGGGCCCTGTGCCCCTCAGCAATTATGAAGAGAAAGTTGAGGGGCAAGGGAAAAATGTGACGCTTTGGCTTCCAATCTTGGTAGATTGGGAGGTCAATCCACGGAAGAGACGCCGTCACTTGAGATCTAGAAAATATATAAGTTAACGGAACAGTCAGAGTAAGCTATGGGTATGGCAGAGATTGCTCAGCTCTCACTCTGATAGATCAGCCCATCACCACTATATTAATTATTATAATATTCACTGCATTAACGAGTATATAACCATCATATTATGAATCTAGTAAAAATATACTACACAACTATGTGTCATAGGTAAGTGTGCGAACTGTATTAAACCTCTTAAATCACTAAAGCCCTCAAAACACCTCAATGGTGCATCACACACGATAGTCATTTGAATAAGACCCCCAGCGCCATCTGGATTTTTAGTACGGTTTTCTCTCATTGCAAACATCTATTCCTATATGTATTAAGACCAATCTTTCTATAATATTGTGATTAACATTACTCAATTTCTTTACACAATTTAGTATCCCTGTGTCAGTTACTTCCTTGAGTCTGTTATCATTCCCCTCCAAATTTACTCATTTTGATGAATGCAAGCAAAACCCTTTATAAGCTCCATGACATATATATAATAATATATATATATATACATATATATATATATATATATATATATATATATATATATATATATATATATATATATATATATATATATATATATATATATATATATATAATTATACTGTATATATATATATATATATAAAGTATATATCACAAATACACATGAGCCACTAAATGGTGGAGTTGGTTAAAGCGTCGGCTATCGTCCTGATGGTCGACGGTTCGAACCCCACTGAGAGATTAAAACATATATATATATATATATATATATATACTGTATATATAATATATATATATATAGGCTATATATAATTTGTTGTGTTCGTCCTTGGACTGTTTCAGGGGAATTACAATCAATCATATACTGCATATATCAGTTATCAGTAGAACTATAATTATATATTAGAACTCATCTCACTTGGCTAAATTACTCGACTCGTCGATCAGGTCAGGTGAAGGTATCGAGATATAATGGACACCCAGATCGATTTATATGATGCTAGCAAAAAAAAGAAAAAAAAACAGCCTATGTATTTCACATAAATTTGACTATCAGATTTCAATGTATTACATACCGTCATGTCCCCGTAACACTCCTAGCCTCCAAATTTTGTTTTAATCTTAACTACAATAAACTACTTTAAGAGCCTGTTCATAATCAAAGATATTTACTAGATTGCCTTATTTCCTTACAACTTTAATTTAAACATTCTTATACAGTGCATATAACTGCAACTTCAAACTTTTCTGGCTATTAAGCAATTTGAAGTAGACTGAAAATAACAACAATATGGGTTGAAAAGTATACATCTACAATACATATACCGATACTAGAAACACAAAAATAATAATATACAACAATTCATATGAAATATATGACAGGACAACCTATCACGATTTTTTGTTTCATACTACAGATCTATAAAACTTGGAAGGCAACAAAACGTTTCAATTAGTATTGTTTTCTTATGTGTGTATGAAGGATACAAATGGCAGGCCACCTGTAGCGAGTGTCTCCCCCAAAGCCAAAAGAGTGACAGAGAGCCAAATTCAAGGGACGTTGGGGTCAAAATGCCTTGACACACGGAATATAAAGCAGTCTAAGTCATAGGATGAAGGAAAGATTAATTAAGGGAGAGAGTTTGTTGAGTAGAAAAAAGACTGAGAAAATTTGCTAATTCTTGGGTTGGAGAGCTGGACAGAATAGGAGTGGGACTGTGTTGAAAGGCGGGTGCCTCACACTCGCCGTAAAAGAGGGGGTATGCACTGAGAGAGCTCTGAACAACACTGATTGTTGTAATGCTGATAGAAGAGTGAAACATTTGACAAGCTATGCTTGTCAACTGGTCAACACATAACGAAAAGGACCGTGATAACTAAAATGCATAAATAGAAAGATTACAGAGCATTCAAATCCCCAAAAAAAAGAACAGAAGCAATGTTCTTGTTAGTATTTCAATAAATTACGATCGATAATAATTATGTAGGACTTTTGAGGTTATAGTAGTTGGCATCAAATGTATACAAGAATCAGTGCACAGGTACAGTAAGTCGTCTGCGTGGTACGTGGTTCATATTCAGTCCCTTTTTTGGTACTTGCCATACGATTACTTGGTTACAATTCTCAATAATATGTATTTTTTTAATTGTATTGAAACATATAGGCAAGAAATTAACTCTTAGAATATGGGAGGCCTCTCCTGAACTTATTAATATCGTCTGACGATAGACCAAATAAAACGTCAAGATATACTTTACAAAAGGAGATACTCGAGGTAGTTTTACCCCTCTTGACTATTAGAAGTCTTACCTATTTTGAACAAGATAACCTGAAATTAGCAAGAATAAAATAGGAATAATGTCATTCATTCTGGAAGGGTACACTTCGTAATCCAGATGAAGAATGATATGATATACCGTAGCCGAAAGTAAGAAGTATTTTCAGCCATACAATATCTGCATTCTTCGTTTTGGCTTATCATTGTAGTGTGTGTGTGTTTGTGTGTGTGTGTGTGTGTTCACTGCCTCTAACTCACCTTACGGCCGAGTCACACGAACACTTTATCTCACTTTAGGACCGTGTTATGCGATCGTGTTTTTTTTCTTGTAGCATTTTGGAACTCATTTATCATAGGTATCAGCATAAATACTAACGTTCGATGGAAATAGTTAGCTGGATTCTAATGAAACTTGAATTCGGAAACAACTATAGACAAGTCAACAGAGTTGATAAGAAAAGAACCCGGAAAAAATTGACCGTGTTAATCCTCCATAATTACCCTACCAACTACACCCCCAACCAACAATCTCTAATGTCCTATGCATGGAGCTACAATAAGTGTATTCTACTTCCATGGTCCTACGCAGTTTGATCTTGGTCTTAACATTTCTAGTATATTTCTGTATATCCATATTTATATTCATATTTTTGCATTATAAACAATAAATAATACAATCGCATCAAAATAATTATGAGTAAATTACTAATGTTCTCTCTCTCTCTCTCTCTCTCTCTCTCTCTCTCTCTCTCTCTCTCTCTCTCTCTCTCTCTCTCTCTCTCTCTCTCTCTCTCTGTTAAGTTTCAATATGGATACACCACGCAACCATGGCTGGAAGTTAGAATTAAAAAGGTTCAGCACTAGTATTTGTGGAAACTTTATTACATATAAGATCAATTCTACCTGGAACAAACTTCCCTCAAAAGTTGTAAACAGTTCTTCAGTAGAACAGTTCAAGAAGTGTGTAGATAGTATTTTGCACACGGCAATGAGTGTAGTGCACTAGATAATATCTATATTAATTTAAACTCTTTTCACATGTGCGTGTTTGTGTCTGTGTGAGAGATAAAAATGTACACATTTATCTCGGAGGGGGGTCTTCCGAGTATTTCTTATGCTTGGTGGAAGTCTAGGGAACAAACTAAAATCATCCCCTTCATTACCGGAACGCTGAGGGAAAATTGTTGTGGCTGAAATATAATTAAAAAAAACATCTATTAAACTTAATTAGGCTCTCCTAAGCTTAAGACTCAATAGGCTAATTGTATTATTATTATTGTATGATAAAAAGTCGTCGCTAAGATACACACACACTCACACACACATATACACTTTGACACACACACTGCCATACACATGCACACTAATTAATTAACTTTATACGTACACCACCATTCATTCTCTCTCACTCTCACACATTCTCTCTCTCTCTCTCTCACACACGCACACACACACACAAACACGCACACACCACACAGAAACATGCATGCACAGACACACACAGACAGACACACACACACACACGCACCACACACACACACACACACACACACAGCCCGTAGCCTAGTAGGTAGCGCTCTCGTCTCACACACGAGGGGTCGGGGGTTCAATCCCCTGGCCGGGCGGAGACAAATTGGGCTTGTCTCCTTTCATGTGTTAGCCTCAGTTCACCTAGCTGTAAATAGGTACCTGGAATAAGTGGACGACGTTGTGACGTCCCATCTGGGGTTGGCAAAAATGGTACAAGGCGAGATGGGTATCATATGGTTCACCAAAGCTGATGGCTACCTAAGCCTTCGGGCGAGACGGTACCGTCTATAGTGAGAATGGTACCAAACAGATCCACCCTAAGCCTTCGTTTCCTATGTCGCCAATTGGCTAAAAATACAGACTACACACACATCCACAGCCATTCCAACGATACATATAACACCTACACATATAGGAGGCGGGAAATAACGAGCATGCTCACTCCCGCAATACAACTAGAGTAAGTACAACTAGAGTAAGTACACACAGACACAGAATAGTTAACCTGAAAGCTCCAGTTAACACTCAACAAGCGTGAACCATATCATGACTAGGAAACACACACACACATGACTACTGTGTGAGAGAGAGAGAGAGAGAGAGAGAGAGAGAGAGAGAGAGAGAGAGAGAGAGAGAGAGAGAGAGAGGCAAGTATAGAGGTAGGGACCATGTATATTTAGATTATAATTAACTCACAATCATGACTTAGTGGAAACCCTATTACCATTGTTTTTGGTTACTTCCAACGTTGCTATGGTAACGGGTAAACAATAGAAGCTCCCATATCTCTCTTTCCTCTTCGAATATATCTCTGGAATGGACTGCAAGGTCTTTGAGATACTAACTATTCCTTGTGACTCTTTTACCGCAAGAGACAGACAAAGGAAATATGGAAAAGGTATACTATTCCGACAAAACATGGAATAGGGGAAAATTAATCGGAAATTAATTGAAGTTAACCGATTAATTTGAAGATATTTCAATTAAGTTAAGTTAAGTTAACCCATTTTTCAAAATTAACTAGTTAAGTTAAAAGTTAATTAACTTAGTTGGTTAATCGGCAAAAGTTAAGTTAATTAACTTAACTGACCCAACTCTGATATATATATATATATATATATATATATATATATATATATATATATATATATATATATATATATATATATTATATATATTTTTATTTTTTTTATTTAATACATACGAGGTTGAAAGAAATGGCAATTTCTGCTTTGGAAATTTTATTATTCAAAGTTTCAAGGTCTCTGATGAGTTTTCGCTGGGTGGCAGGAAGTAGATGAATGAGATTAGAAAAATTCATGGTGGTACAGGGTTACATTAATGTACATGATGATACAGGATATACGGCGCGTTTCACTGGACAACCAGCATTATCAAGTATGGATAGAATGATATAAAAGGTAAACAGGAAGGGTATATATAGATGGTGGAGGATCAGAGGAGGCGAAAATCAGGGGGCAAAAGTCTGCTATTGGTGAAGGGGTATTCTAGGAGTGAAAAAGAGAGAACCGCTTCACGCATGCGCACTGGATGCGGGAAGGTGGTGGTCGGTTGGCGGGGTCGAAGCTGATTGGCTGCATGTCGAGGGGCGTGGCCTAAGTTGCGTAGTATGTGTGGCGCTGGCAGAAGACGAAGCTGAAGGAGGTAGCGCGGGGGGCTGCGTCAAGGGCACCGGGGGGCGAGGGGGGGCGTTAGGTCCTGTAGGAAAGTGCCTTTTGGCAGAAGGAAGGATCTGAAGGTCCAGAGTTTGGTTGTTGATGTTGGGATGTAAGGCTTGGATATATAATACTTCGAGTATAGGTAATCTCCTTCCTTCAGAAAGTGACCCGCTACAAGTACCAGGTGCCTTCCCACCCTTCAGCTTAGCCATGGCCTCCCTTACCTCGGCAAGGGAGGGAGGGTTTTCATTAATTGGTGGATCAGGCACTGGTGGTTGGACATCCACTGGAAGAAGCTGTCTATTGGGAGCGCTGGCCATGTACAACTGCTCAAAGTACTCAGCCCAGTGGGTTCTGCACTCATCATCACTCGATGCGAGTTGGCCAACTGCTATCCGAACTTAACTAGCTTGTGGGCTATGCTTAAAGCGGAGACTCTTCAGGGTTCTGTAAGCAGGCCAAAGGTCATGTGCAAAAAAATGCCCCTCGACCTCCTCAACAATTCCCCTGACATGCCTCTCTTTGTGTCTACCCTAGGGTCTGAGAACTTTGATAGCAAGCATAAATTAATTTCTAATAAACATGCAAACCTTGCCTAAAAAATGTATAGTTGTCCGGTACCTAACGGGCTGGCGGTACATAATTATTTAAGTACTTTTCCTGGCATTATTGCACTTCCATATATTTCTTTCTATTTGTTTCATGTGCCTGTCGTAGCAGGCCTTCTTGTCTTGCATTTTACATAACTTGCAGCACTATTATATTTACTGAGTGTTGTGGTTTCTTCACACCCACAATATATGAATTGCATTAACTATATTTAATGTATTAATTAACGTAATTCAAAACTATAGCTGGACTTGGCATATTACAGTTGTCCTGGCTAAGCTGCCTTTTGGTTTTGTTTTTAGCATTTTGTTTGTTATATGTTTTGTACTTGTTAATTGCTGTTAAATCTTACTAGATATTTAAGCTCTTTCATCTAATATTAATAGGGGTCCAGACTGTTTGAGTGTCTGTCTCGGAGCAGTGGGTGAAGAGGATCCCTGAGTTTGTCAGCTATAGGCCGGTTTGTTCCAATTTAGCTACTCCAGTAGTTGGACAGTTTGTGGCATTCTGGAAGTGTGGTGAAGGCCGGTAATTAGGCATGTTATTGCATTATGTCTCGCTATACGAGGGATTGTTTATAGCAAATTTGGCCTTGGCTTAACTATGGGAAGTCCGTTGGGTGCAGGTCATTTTAGGACTGCCCAACATATGTGTAGTTTACTAATAGGTTATACTTGGCCATATACAGTATATTTAAAGTAAAGTGGAGCACAATATACTATATAGCTTTGGTTGGATCCATCCTAGTAATCGACATTACGGTGCTGGGTTAAGTGAGTGTGAGTTTCATGTATAAATTCAACTGCACACTCGGTGTTCTAGTCGTAGGTATCTGGTAGAACTAATTTGGGGAATTTTTTGTGCACTTCTTGCCCCCAACGAGCCTGGAATCATGTGTTAAGTGCTCTATATGTTGCAGAATGGCGGATGGTTGTATGTAGAGAGACTGTTGAGGTGCTGGTAGTCTAATTGACCCTACCAAGAATTCACCTGAGACCTCTTGTGGACGCTTCCGAAGTAGCGCCAGAGCTACGACTGTCGACATCAACAATACCCAGCACCTAGGATATACACAGTTTATCTAGATAGGTTCGAAAATACTTGCTGACTTTGTATTATAAATATACGTAATTTATGAATATGGGTGATTTTTAAATATATAAAACAACAATATGCATAGACCAAAGTATTTGTCAGCTACAGAAATTTCGACTAACTGCTTTTAATAAAGAATTGTTTGAAGGAGAGGGAGGGTGGATAGGTCCGCGATGTCGCCAATTTCCTACAATGCACCGCGGTAAACATTGCGTTCAGCGCCTCTGTCGGCCACTGTAGGCATTTATTGGTAGGGAGAATTGTCTAGTAGTCCACGGACTATAGGAGTCTCACATGGTATCCGTAACAGTGGCGACCTTGCCAGGATCCTTCCTAAGCTGAGAATTCTTGACTTTGCATTATTTTCATGTTGTAAGAGCTATATCTCATTCACAGAGCAATTTAATGTTCAAGTTGGCCAGTTAGATATTTTTTCATGCATGTGCATTGCTGGGGCTGTCTGATTTGCCGTGTTAGTGTGTGCGCAGATTCTGGCGCAGAATCCTAGACCGTAGAGTGTGTGCACAGAGTACGGTTACATTGCAGTTTTGGTCTGTGCAGAGTTAATTTCCCTCTTATCTGAGTTGAGCAGCTGTGCAGGTTTTTGTGTGTGTACACCAGGGAGAGCTGGTGCGGTATGCAGCCGAGTCAAGGTGCCCAGTTTGTGCACACACATATATATATATATTCGGAAGTTGGTGTAGCCAGGTGAGATTAAATAATACAGCGAATTGTACATTAATATACTTTTTATTTAAAGATTCAAGGTCTAAGGTCTCTATCAATCTTTCGTTGTCATTCGTTGAGTTGATGAAGGAGAGTATGTAGCTTTCAGAGGGTTCTTGTGTTGTAGTTGTTTGCTGTAAAGTTTTGGCTACTTCGTTAGCCATGATCACACAGTGGAATCTGATTTGCTGGTGTGTTGAGGGGGGCTTTATAGGGGTTACCCGGATCACGTGTCGCTGTTTTGCTCAGGTGGGCGGGGCTAGTCGGTGGTCTGAGGTTGTGATTGGCTGGCAGCTGCTAACCTCGCACTTCGTCTGCTGATTGGTTGGTTGGGTCGGGGGAGGCAGTCAGTCATGGCAGCCTCGGGTGGACAATGGAGGGAGGGTGCAGGGTGCCCGCTGTTGGCGTCACTATTTTCCTTGTGACGTCTGTATGGGTAGATTCTCCTCGCTGTGGGGAGAACTTGGAGATCGGAGGTCTGGTTATTTAGAGTAGGGTTGAGGGTTTGTATATAGAGGCGTCTGGGGTCTGGTTCATGATCCACGATCAAGGTGCTGGCTTCTAAGTCCTTGCGAGTTAGTTTGGGGTGGCCAGGGGTGTTGTAGTGGGTTTTGATAGTGCCGGATTGTAGGTGGCTCAAGCGGGTCTGGGTCATGCCAATATACGTAGTACGGGGTCCACAGTACCTGAAATTTTACAGCAAACAACTTCAACACAAGAACCCTCTGAAATCTACGGTACTCTCCTTCACCAACTCAGCGAACGACAACGAAAGATTGCGAGAGACCTTGAATCTTTAAATACAAACTATATTAATGCACAATACCCTGTATTATTTAATCACACCTGCCTTCAAGAAATAAAAAAAAAATAAAAAAAATAAAAATTAATATATATATATATATAAATATATTAGGGAACTAAGAGAGAAGGAAAACAAGACTGAAGGAAAGGAGTGGGAGGGAGTGAAGGAGGGGCGTGCTGCATACATTAAATACATCCCCTGGCCACCTGCCGGATTCCCACGCTTCTCTCTCTCCCCCCCCTTCCTTCTTCAGCCTTCGTTCTTCCCTCCATTCTCGCATATTTTTATCAATGTTTATTTCGTCCCCTTCTATTAATCGTGATCACCCTATTTTTGTCATCGTTCATAGTGTCTCCTATATATTCTGATCACTGTGTACCAATGTACATATTTTTTCCTTCTACTGTATATACTCTGACAACAATATTTATACCAATGTTCATCGTCTCCCATTATATAATTCTGACCACTCTATTTAGTTATTAATGTTAATATTTTACCCTTTTATGAATCCTGGCTACTATAGTTTTATCTATATGAATTGTTATCCTTACATGAATCCTGACCACTATAGTTTCATCAATATTATTTTTTATTTGTCTATGAATTATGGCCATTATATCGTAATCAATGTTAATTTTTTACTTTGAGCTGTAAATCCGGGCCACCGTATTTTTGATCAATGCTCATATGCTTTTCTTCTAAAAAATCCTCAACACTATATTAATAGCTATCAATTCATGTTTTGTTTTCACTTTCTTCCTCTATCCTTCCCTTTTGCAATCCTATATTCATTACAGTTCTAACCAAGAGACAGAGAGAGAGAGAGAGAGAGATGTTTATGTTTTCGGCTATACTATGGTACTCAAATACATACGATACAATATTATTTATCTATTTGATTAGCTTTCTCTTAAACTCATTCCTATCTATATCTATTTATCTGTCGTGTACATATTTTTAGGTAAAGTATGCACCCTATAATTCACAATGTTTTAGCTACGTTATGCTGGATTTCGTGTGGAATCTTGGATATATTGGAGCATTGCGATGTCTCGTTTGGATCCGAAACATATTCAAATGGGTACGTAGTTATTATATCTCACGGAATGCAAGGGAACTGCAGATGAGGTGACGTCCGTTGCAGGAACATACCTTTAGTTATTTATTGTTCATCACACTCTATGAGTCAAAATTCATAGTTCTTCACAATTTTTTGTTTTGTATGCAGAACTACTACATAATTTTATAACATCTTAAACGTGATATTAGCATTACTATGTTTAGAACTTAACCTAACTTCTGCGACGTCTCTTCCAAAATGTATTACTGGGCGAATGTGACGTTCCTTCCGGAACATGGCACATAAAAAAAAAACAAAAAAAAACAAAAAACGCCCCATTACTGGTGAAATGGAAGCACTATGTGATTAGGTGGGATGCCTCCTCCTTACCACCACCTCCTGTCCTCCCCTTACATGTGTCTTACCCTCCCTCTCCTGCCCCCTCTTTCTCCCTCCACTTCCCCCATCCACCATTATTCTATTATTTCCCTCAATTTTCCTTCCTACTTTCTCCCTCCCATCTGAAATACATCCAGTCACTCTCTCTACACTCTTCCTTCCTCCCTCATACGTGCGCAGAAGACAGCCGGAGCTGTCAGTGTGCCTCAAGCAAGGAAAGGAAGCACACCTATGTAGCGTTCCCTCGTATGCATTCGCCACCTCTTCAGTTACAATATTAAGTTTTCACAGTATATTTGCTCTTTACTTCTATTTTCTGATTCTTCAATGTTCAAATTTTCATAATACAAGTATAATATGCACGTATGGAGCAGCAATATTGCTTTATATGGTAAATATAGCAAATGTTGTCCGAATTAACCTTCAGCCCTTACAGTACCTGAAACGTCTTTTTGTTTTTATTTCAACTGCATTAAATAAATTTATGAAGCTTAGGAAGGGTAATGGTACTAAAAGGATTAATTGAGATAGTTTGTAATTTTTTAACAGGCGGACATGCTTCCTATCTATCTATCTATCTATTGCCTGACGCCGTGATCCCCGAAGGGGTGGCCACGAACGAACCGCCCCATGCACCTCTGTCCCCAGTCAGTCGACGCCCCTCCCCCCAACCAGCACCGCCTTCGTTCATGTACTTCCTCACTCCATCCTTCCACCTCTCATTCGGTCTACCTCTCCCTCTCTGTCCCTCCACCTCGCTCTCGTACACCCTCTTAGTAATTCTCTCGCTTTCCATACGTTCCATATGGCCGAACCATCTCAAGTTGTTCCTTTTCACACTTTCCAGCACATCTACCTCCACACCACACCTCCTTCTTACTTCCTCATTAGTCTGTCTATCCCTCCATGTAACTCCGCACGCACTCCTTAAGTAATTCATTTCCACTGCTCTCACTCTTGGTCTGAGTCTCTCAACCAACGTCCATGCTTCGCTTCCGTAAGTCAGTGTCGGGATTACCACACTGTCATGCAAGGACTTCTTCACTTCCATACTGACCACCCTATTTCTTGTTACTGCTTTTAGCGTTCCTACAACCCTCTTCCCATGTTGTACCCTCTCCCGCACTTCTTCATCCATAGTCCCATCTTTACTCAACACACTGCCCAGATACTTAAAAGAGTTGACGATCTCCATAGCCTGACCGTTCAGCTTCACCTCACACTCTGTGACTTCACCCCTTTCGAAGACCATAACCTTGCTCTTCCCCGCATTTACCTTCAAATTCCGTTTTTCGCACAATGTTTCAAACTCATTTACCAGACCCTGCAACTCCAATTCATTATCACTCATCAGAACTGTATCATTCGCAAACAGCAGTATAGGCAGCTTCCACTCAATTCCCTCCCTTTTCAGCGATACACCAACATCCACTGCTCTTGATAGTATTTCTTTCATGACTCCATCCATAAGATATAGGACATGCTTCCTAAGCTGAATAAATCCGTCTAATAGTTTCCAGAATATAATTAACCCTCTCTGACATATGACGCGATTTTGAGCCTATTAGGGATACTTTAAAGCCTTTGTCACCATCAGGGGTATTTAGAAACCTTTAGGTTAGTTTAGGTTAGGATACAAAAGAAGTGGGTGAGGAGAGCAGGAGGGAGGCGAGAGGAGGGTGGAATGGTGAGGAGGGTGGAGAGGTTGCAGGAGGAGGAAGTCAGGGAGGAGTACAGGAGAGCAGTGGCAAGACGACTAGGTTGGTTCGACCTGGAAGTTATGGAGGAAGTGGAGGAGATGAGCAAGGTGTTTAAGGATGAGATCTGTGCAGCATGTGAGGGGGGGTGTGGAGTGAGGAGAAGAGGGAGGGGAGTGAAAGGTACAGCATGGTGGACAGAAGAGGTAAGAATAGCTGTGGAAGAAAAGAAGAAAGCATATAGAGAGTGGTTGGGTAGTAGAGGGAATGAAGATTCCGAGAGACAGAAACGAGCGAGGTACGTGGAAAGTAAGAGGGTGGTGAAGAGAGTAGTGAAGGAAAGTAAGAGAAGAGTAGATGAGGAATTTGGAAGGAATCTGAGTGTAAAATGGAGGGAGAGTAAGAAACTGTTCTGGAAAGAAGTCAAGAAAGTTAGGGAAGGTAGCAAGGGAAACAGTAAGGGTGTGAAAGATAAGAATGGGAGAATGCTAGCCGAGAAGCAAGAGAGAGTCGAAAGATGGAGGGAGTACTTCAGTGAGTTGCTAAATGTAAGGAATGAAGAGCCAGCAAACATAGCTGGATATGGTATGGGAGGGAGAAGAAGAGAAGTAGTGGAGGAGGAGGTGGGGATCTGGAGGTGAGAAGTGTGGGAAGCCATGAAAAGAGTGAAGTTGGGGAAAGCACCAGGAACAGATGGAGTGTGTGGGGAAATGTTGAGGTATGGTGGTGAGATAGTGATAGAATGGGTATGGAAAAATGTGCAAACTAGCATGGGAGAAGGGGAGTGCAACCCGATGACTGGAAGACTGGCATAATAGTCCCCCTATATAAGGGCAAAGGGGAAAGAGGAGTGTGTGGTAACCACCGAGGAATATGTCTTCTAAGCGTAGTAGGGAAGGTATACAGTAGGGTAGTGATTGAGAGAGTGAGAGTGAGAACGGAGAAATGGATAGGCGACGAGCAGGGAGGTTTTAGGAAGGGAAGAGGATGTGTAGATCAGATATTTACCCTGAATTGTGTTGTGGAGAAGTATCTGGAGAAGAAACAAAAGGTGTATGTTGCCTTTATGGACTTGGAGAAGGCCTATGACAGAGTGGATAGAGAAGGTTTGTGGAAAGTACTTAGAATATACGGAGTAGAGGGCAAGTTGCTGAAAGCAGTGAAGAGCATGTATGAGGGTGCAAAGGCGGCAGTACGTGTGGAGAGTGAGCAGAGCGAGTTCTTTGACCTGAATGTTGGTTTGAAAACAGGGGTGTGTGATATCCCCGTGGTTGTTACTGTATATATGGATGGAGTCATGAAAGAAATACTATCAAGAGCAGTGGATGTGGTGTATCGCTGAAAAGGGAGGGAATTGAGTGGAAGCTACCTATACTGCTGTTTGCGGATGATACAGTTCTGATGAGTGATAATGAATGGGAGTTGCAGGGTTTGGTAAATGAGTTTGGAACAGTGTGCGAAAAACGGAATTTGAAGGTAAATACGGGGAAGAGCAAGGTTATGGTCTTCGAAAAGGGTGAAGTCACAGAGTGTGAGGTGAAGCTGAACGGTCAGGCTATGGAGATCGTCAACTCTTTTAAGTATCTGGGCAGTGTGTTGAGTAAAGATGGGACTATGGATGAAGAGGTGCGGGAGAGGGTACAACAGGGGAAGAGGGTTGTAGGAACGCTAAAAGCAGTAACAAGAAATAGGGTGGTCAGTATGGAAGTGAAGAAGTCCTTGCATGACAGTGTGGTAATCCCGACACTGACTTACGGAAGCGAAGCATGGACATTGGTTGAGAGACTCAGACCAAGAGTGAGAGCAGTGGAAATGAATTACTTAAGGAGTGCGTGCGGAGTTACATGGAGGGATAGGCAGACTAATGAGGAAGTAAGAAGGAGGTGTGGTGTGGAGGTAGATGTGCTGGAAAGTGTGAAAAGGAACAACTTGAGATGGTTCGGCCATATGGAACGTATGGAAAGCGAGAGAATGACTAAGAGGGTGTACGAGAGTGAGGTGGAGGGACAGAGGGGGAGAGGTAGACCGAATATGAGGTGGAAGGATGGAGTGAGGAACTACATGAACGAAGGCGGTGCTGGTTGGGGGGAGGGGCGTCGACTGACTGGGGACAGAGGTGCATGGGGGCGGTTCGTTCGTAGCCACCCCTTCGGGGATCACGGCGTCAGGCAATAGATAGATAGTTTAGTTACTTCAACCTCTGCAGTTGTCTTTGAGTTAGCTGTGGGCAGAAAACTAATTTTGGAGAGGTAATTATATGAGTGAGAGAACTCTATTTCTTATTGCTATTCTGGCAACCTCTGCGTCATATGAGCGTGAAAGGATTAACAGGATATCACCGGTACAGACCGGGTTAAAGGTTCTAGCGTACCTTTAGAAAACATGATTGAACCATTCCTCGGGTTATGTGCGAAATAATTTCTTCATTTTCTTAACCCACTGGACCCCAAGGGATATAATAATATATGACACCCCAGGCCCAGCCAAATTTCCATTTATAATTTTTTCCTGAATCACATGGGTTAGTAATGAAGGAAAAACAACATAAAACCGCTCACCTAGGTAATTTGGGGGTTCTGGGTGGCGGGGATAGGGGGGTGGGGAGCACCACCATCACTGAGTGCCGTGCACTTCTTCAAAACTCCCGCGCCTGCAGATGACAGTCAGGTGAAGCAGCGTGGCTGATGTACACTACCTCCAGTTTTCGAGTGACACTTATTTACACCACCCGAGCATCATGTGTGCCTCCATAGTTCATCAAATGGCAATACATATCACAGAATGTTATTGTAAGTGAAGTTACAGTGTGATAACTGCATAAAGTCAAGTGTTATAGCTGCCAATGAGTGGCATGCGTATGTATGGACACACGTACACACAGCCTGCCTCGACCGCATGACTCTCACACTCTATGTAGCTCTGTGTGCCTTCACAGTGCGTAAAATAACAAGAATTATCACTGAATATTATTGTGAGTGTTGGTAGAGTGTTATAAAGTGTATATAGTCTAGCAATTACAATACAAAGCCCCGAGCATCCTGGTTGTCATGGTGACGGCCGGCCATCATAAAACACATACGAACACATGCTACCACCACCCAACACAGCTCTGGGCTAAGTTCCGTGGTTAGTATACCTTGACTTTGCCTGTTCTAATGTTATTGCATAATATTTCTGTTACGATTATCATTTTGTGAGTGTCACTGTCATTTACAGTATATTATGCGATAATTTATAGGCAGCTTGTATGTGTTCAAGGGTGTGATGGTCCCTGAACCACTGTGTCAAACACAGGGCTACATCAGTCTGGGGAGGGGGAGGGGGAGAAATGAGTCTACAAGAACACGCATACGTACGCATGCTAGTCCTGCCACCGCCACCGCCACCACCACACTGGGCTAAGACTTTGTGTGGTTAGCTTACTTTTCTTTCACTCTTCCACTGTTACTGCATAATATTTTGGTTCCGATTATTGTATTGTTATCTTCCAGTAAGTGCCTCCTCAACACTTACACCCCTGCATGGGTGGCAGTGGCTGGAGGTGGGGCAGTCAGAAATGGTGTAACACTCACGAGTCGTGAGGGTAGGTGGTATACTGGCGTCCCACTCCCGCACGTCCCCACACGCACCTGGCTGAACTTGAGGGGTTGCCAAGCATTGGTATTGTGCCGCGATATCCTAAGGTAGTTCCCATACAAATCTGAACCCTCTAGGTGCCATAGGACAGGAGTAAATAATGGCGAAAGTGCGGTCGCATATGCTGCGGCGCTGGGACTATGCATTACATACATAGGTGACGCATTACGCGCGGCGCTGAGGTCCAGTGGGTTAATTTAAAATTAATAATCAGAAGTTTAGTAAAATATATATTTCTTTTTACTTCAAATCTATTTTGATAAACAATATGTGTATATCTGCATTTCCCTCTTATATCTAGAATTTTAGGATGACAATATATTTTCGTCTCTCCAATTCGTATCAAAATTGTATGCACAGTACAGTATATATTATATATATCTAATAGTAATGAAGATTTCTATTCAATCCACTTACCTAGAATATTTCACAGGCAAATTTAATAAGAATTAGTTTAATGGTGCATACATGTTTTGTATACCACGTTTTATTATAATTCAACTGATATTGCATGCATACAATACCTGCACATATTCATATGAGATACCAAACTCCAAATTAACCAAATTACTGATGCATTAAAACGCAAGCCTACAGATATTCACATATTGCAAATACGAATATAAAGACTTTAAGATTTACAAACATATAAGCACACACACAATGATATGCATACACAGACAACGCACACAAGTGTAGTCACACCACACACAACATAAATATTTCATACTCGAGCGCATGCAAAATTCGAGACATGTACTTGCAAGAACAGAGACAAAATACAACATACTCGGACAACGTACACATTCAATTATGTGCGTGTACCAAACCCATTCAATACATAAGCTATAAACACAATTACATGAATAAATAGAATCGTAAAACGTAAACCGTATACATTGACAAAATATGTACACAACATACCAAAAGCAAAATTATATGTATCTGCTTTTCTAGTATTTTAAACTTTGTCATTCTACTGTTTTACTTACTTAACCTTAAGTGGAGTCGTTATTTTGTAATCAGTTTAATAATTTATAGCCTTCACTACGTAATTAACTTTAAAACGAGATAAATTCAACATATGCAATTCAAATTGTTAGGCCGGTATTATTCAAGCAGTTTTATACATTATACATGCTCAACTGGGTAGTTTAAACAAGGATGCACAATTCAATGAGTTTAATTGAAACACAAAAGAGTCAATCAATAGCATCATCACAAATAAATAATAGATTGAAAATAACCATATATCACACACATATACATGTTTTTCTGCTTTTGTTTTTTTGTTTTTTGTTATGTGTGTGAGAGAGACAAAAGGCAGAATTGCCTATAGCGAGTGCCTCCCCCAGAGTTGAAAGAGTGACAGGGCCAAAATCAAGGAACGTTCGAGCCAAAATGACTGGGCACACGGAGTTTGAAGAAATTTAAGTAATAGGAAGAGGGAAAGACTGATTCTGGGAGAGAGTTCCAGAGCTCAACAGTTTAATAGAAAACAGACTGAGAATAGCATTTCACTCTTGGGTTGGAGAGTTGCACAGAGTAGGAGTGGAATTGTGTTGCAAGACAGGTACTACGTATCCTACGTAGAGGAGGTGGTATACACTGGGAGAGCTCTGAGGAGCACTGATTATTGTAGTAGCGATAGAATAGCGAGAGAGATGCAACATTGCAGAGAAGAGAGAGAGTTTGCATAGAGTTGGAGAGTGGGCGAGAATTAATGATACAAAAGGCCTTCCTTTCTACTTTGTCTAGGAGTGCGGTGTGAGAGAATCCTCCCCACACATGTGAACAATACTCAATACAAGGCTGCACTGTGCCCCTGTACAGAGCAAGAAGCTGTGCAGGGGTAAAAAAAAACTTGAGGCGGTTGAGCACACCCAGCTTCTGGGAGGCTGCTTTAGCTAAACTGGTAATATGGTCCTTCCAAGTGAGAACAGAAGAAAAAGAGACACCAAGAATATTGAGAGAAGATGAAGGATTGATTTTTGTATTGTTGAAGAATAAGGGATAGTCCTCTGGGAGTTCCGAACAGGTAGATAGATGGAGAAATTTGGTTTTGGAAGCATTAAATGCAACAAGGTTTTCTCTGCCCCAATTGGATATAGTAGTTAGATCAGAAGATAAGTGTTGTATGGCTTCATTACGTTTGTCTTTGAGGGATTGCTGGCTGGGGCGTTCTGGGAAACTAATTGAGTAGTGTAAGGTAGAGTCATCTGCGTATGAATGAATGGGACTGGAGGTACAGTTGAGAAGATGATTTATGAAAATTAGAAAGAGAATAGGAGATAGGACAGAACCCTGAGGAACACCGGAGTTGATAGGATGAGGAAGTGAGCGATGGACATCCACAACCGCAGCTATGGAACAGCCGGAAAGGAAATTAGAGACAAAGGCACAGATGGAGGAATAGAAACCGAAGGAGGGTAGTTTAGAAATTAAAGATTTGTGCCAGACTCTATCGAAGGCTTTTGATATGTCAGGCACAATAGAAAAGGTCTCATCAAAGTTCCGAAAGGAGGATGACCAAGAGTTAGTAAGATATGAAAGAAGATCACCAGTAGAGCGACCCTTGAGAAAGCCATACTGGCGATCTAAGAGTAGATTATGAACTTTTTTTCTTCTGAACTTTGACCTTTAATCGAGCAAATATTTATATTGCATGATCATTTCATTGACAAATCAAATACGATGAAAAATATATGATTAACTTGAGAAGCTATGAATATATTTGATATTAACGTTTGACCTTTGCAGAATAGATTAGTTGCAATTATCATTCATATACCAAGGTTAACCATTGACAAATTTATATATTGACCATAACATTTGACCTTGAACTATGATTGATCAATTTATATATTGACCATAACATTTGACCTTGAACTATGACCTTGACCTTTTAGTAAATTATATTTGTTGTAATTGATTACCTTTGTATAGGTATTTTAGATATTTCTTAAACGATTTGAAGACAATTTATCCATTAGTTCAGAAGTAATACTAATAAATCTGATTTTGGCCTTTTTCCTTTTTTTTTTTTTTTTTTTTTTTTTTTAAGAGACAATGAACGGAGGAAGGAAAAACACAGATAAAACAAAAAGGTCCATGTGCCTAAAGGCATCCTCCATTCATAAAATGTTTGTAACAACTGGATTTAAACATTTGTTGATTGTAAGTTTGTGGAAAGCAATTCGAGGGAAGTGAATTCCAAAGAGTAGTAGCTCTGGGGATAAATGAATTCTGATAAGCAGAAGTTCTGCATTGTGGAGGAGAAAGTGTAAATTCATGGGCGCTCTCAGCTGCCCTAGTTCTACGGGGCATTTCACCTAGTTGCCACCTAGCTGCCCTAGTTCTACTTAACATTTCACCTTGAAACTTGCAATACATAATTTTGTTTTCAATAAAATTATATAAACAACATATAGGAGAGCGATATAGGTGAAATTCAAATTATTCTTAACACCAGTTTTTATAGCTAAACTTTGACCTTGACCTGTGACCTTGACCATTAAGAAAGGAAATATTTGTATTGCATGATCATTCCATTGAAAGAGCAATTATGTTTGTAAATGTTTATGAACAATTATTGATTAGTTTAGGAGAAATTATGAATATAATTGGAATTAACCTTTGACCTTTATCTTGAACTTTGCAGAAGTTAATATATTGACCTTAACATATGACCTTGATCTATGACCGTGACCTTTTAATAGTATATTATTTTTGTACCTGCTGACCTTCGTATATATATACTAGATATCCCTGCAACGAATGGCTAAAATCTATAAATTTGATTAGAAGTAATATAAATAAATCAGATTTGGACCTTTGTTGTTGACCTGTGACCTTAACCTTAGGAATATTTAGCTGAAAGCTGGTCAGTATTTTTGTCATATATGTAGTATTTAGCATTGTGAATATGGTGAAAACTTAACAATTAGTTAAAAAGTTGTAAACTTGACCTTTATCTTTGACCTTAATCTTTGAGTAACATCAATTTCCTTTTTTGACTGTCATTTACACAGACTGTCTAAATTTATGAATAATTATATTCTAAGCATCTATAAATAACCCTAGGAGGAGATATTGAACAGAGAGATAGACAGAACGACAGACAAGCTGGCTGGTGGTGCACGGTATGTCGGGAATCGATACCATTCTGCTTCGCAGAGTTAATAATAATAATAATAATAAAATAATAATAATAATTGTTGGTTTATTGCTCACTTGCAACCGTGAGGGTGAAAATGTGCAGATTTCTTCTAAACCTATGTTAAGTACAATTCTTATTCTACCTTAACTACGAGGTCACATGCAACCTTTAGCAACCGTGAGGTGCCAAGTTCTCACCATAGTACATACGCAGATGCACTGGTGAGAAGTATGTGTTGGCTAACACAAGCTGATAGTTGAGCAGCTTGGTTAAGGAGGGACCACGATACAATCCTTTCCATTGGGATAGCCAAACATCTTTTTTAGGATTCTTTGGAACTCAAACCCTTGACCTCGCAGTCAGCGAACAGCGCCTTAGACCACTCA
Organism: Paralithodes platypus; assembly: GCA_032716605.1. Classification (NCBI taxonomy): domain Eukaryota; kingdom Metazoa; phylum Arthropoda; class Malacostraca; order Decapoda; family Lithodidae; genus Paralithodes; species Paralithodes platypus. The sequence goes on along the minus strand of CM064522.1, from coordinate 19,908,989 downwards.
GCTAACCCAACCTGTGTATGTGTGTGTGTCTGTGTATGTGTTTGCCTGTGTGTGGGGCTTTTATGTGTGTGTGTTTGTATCGCTGTATGTAAGTGGCTGTGTGTGTGCCTAATGGAGACATCCCAGACCACAGTTAAAATTTCAGTCCTCTAAAAGGTTGGTGAAGTGACCTCGCTTAAACCCCGAGGCTACACTCCACTCCTTCCCTCCTTCCCCTTCTTTACCCTCCCCTCTCTCTTGTCTCTTCTTTGTATTTGTATCATGTCGATTTGTTTTTATTTTTATTTTAAATTTTCTCTCTCCATTCTTCGGCCCTCCATTCTTGCAGTCTCTCTTCCAACTACCGTTTCTGTAGTTTAGTGTTGTCCTACTTTTCTAGGTGTTTTGTTCTTATTTAATTTTACTTCTGTTCATCCCTTTGCGTTTTACTTACTGTATGTGCACATGCAATGTTTATATTTCCCCGTTTCGTATCCCATTTATGCTGCCCTGAGTGCACAACGCAGTATTTTGTAGTGCTTCCTTTGTTTTTTGTTTTTTAAATATATTACCCTCCTATTCCCACTCATTATATTCTCCAAAATTCCTACATTCATAGGTACTCACATTCTCTTTCACCTTCCATTAGATCTGGTATGCTCTCTAGCTTTTGACATGTATCCTTTCACCTATTTTATGAAAATCTTTCTCTTCTGTTTTTTTCCGTCTCCCAAATTTTCCTTTGTAGTTTCTCTTCAACCTTCCCTATTGTTCAGCTTGTCTTCAAGTATAACTTATATTAATTAAGTATATCAAGTAGCTGTTTTTCTTATAAACAGTTAACTTTATGTGAACTATGTTAACGCGTATTTTTATTTACGAAATATGCAATACATTGAAGTCTTCATTGTCCAAGGCAATCATTTCGTAATCCTTCATATAGTACTCTACAATGGTTATGTACTGCAACTTCCAATGATTTAATTTGTTTCTTAATATTTATTGTATTCAGATCAATATTATGCAACACTTCGGTAGAGGAGTTATAAGACACCACAGTACAAATGTTGCAGTATAATATACAGTAATATAAAGGGTTTGCAACGATCAGTTATGATTAGGTTCATAACGGACATACATTTGGTAACAACTTGTGAAGCACCCCAGATAAAATATTTAGGAAATTAAACTTTCTTGCTCGCTGAGAAACAAACACTTTCCATTCACTCCTATCATACCCAAGAATCAGGTTTCATTCTTCCCATATTGTCTGTGTATACACATTCGCAGTCTTGATTATACTACAAAATAATGAATCTTTACTTTGTTTTGTACTATGTGAGTGAAGGAGACAAAAACTAAAGCTCCCTGGAACAAGTGTCTGCCTAAAAGTTAAAAGAGTGACAGAGAGCCATATTCAAGGTACGTTAGAGTCAAAATGTCGGGACATGCAGTGCTTAAAGCTGTTTAAATCATAGGATGAGGGAAAGACAGATTAAGGGAGAGAGTTCCAAAGCTTACTTTTTTAGTAGAAGAATGACTGGGAAAATTGGTTCACTCTTGGGTTAGAGAGTTGGACAGAATAGTGGTGGGAGTGTGTTGAAAGGTGGGTTGCCCCACCCTTTGCAAGGGAGGAGGTGCACACTGAGAAAGCTCTGAAGAACACTGATTATTGTAATAGCAGTAGCAGAGTGAGAGAGATGCGACATTGCAGCGTGTGGAGAGAGATTGTAGGGAATTAGTATGAGGATGTGAGTTGAAGAGATGAAATGCTTTTGACTCTACCCTTTCTAGAAGTGCGGTATGGGTAGAACCTTCTCACACATGCAAACACTACTCGTACATGGGCGCTCTGTCCCCCTATACAGATCAAGAAGCTGTGTGAGGATGAAGATCTCACAGAGATGGTTGAGAACACCTAATTTCTGGGAAGCTGTTTTAACATGAGTGGTAATATGATGTTTCCAAGCAAGGTTAGGAGAAAAAGAAACAACAAGAATACTAAGAGAAGATAAAGGTTTATTTTTGTATTGTTGAACATTAAGGGAAAGTCTTGTGGGTGATGGTAATGGGTAGATAGGAGAAGAACATGGGTATTGGAAGCATTTAAAGTAATGGGGATAGTTGATAGATCAGAAGATAGGCGTGCTATGGCCTCATCACATGAATTTTGGAGTGATTGCATGCTGCATCATTGTGTTAAACTAGTTGAATAGTGTAAGGTAGAGTCCTCAGCATATGAGTGGATAGGACTAGGTGTACAGTTGAGAAGATTATAAATTTAAATTAGAAAGATATATGGAGACAGAACAGAACCCTGAGCAAAATCGGAGTTGATAGGTTGTGGAAGTGAGTGATGGTCATCCACAATCGCAACTATGAAATGGTCAGAAAGGAAAATAAAGATAAAGACACAAATAGAGAGATATAACTGAAGGAGGGTAGTTTAGAAAATAGAGATTTGTGCCAAACTCTATCAAATGTCTCATGAAAGTCCCGAAAGGAGGATGACCAAGAGTTAGTAAGACAAGTAAGAAGGTCACCAGTAGAGCATCTCTTAAGAAAACCATACTGGCGATCTGAAAGTAGATTTTGGGAAGACAAATGCTTAACAAAATTTGAATTAAGAACAGTTTAAAAAACTGTAGAGATGCAAGAAATAGCAATTGGACGATAGTTGGAAGGTTGAGAGCGGTCATCCTTCTTTGGGACAGGTTGCATGAGAGCAAACTTCCAGCACGAAAAAAATACATTAGAGTACAAAGGAGTACAAAGGAAATCAAGCAACAACAGATCTAGTGACCCTTCTAGGCTGCTTGTCCTCCAAAACACTGAGGATCAAGTGTCCAAACAGTGGTTTAGAGAGGGTAAGGCAACATTGGAAAGGGAACTACTGCCCTGGAACTAATGTCCGGGGCAGGATTAGGAAGTTAGTAGGGGACAGATGGGTTAGTAACTAAGGGGGGGATAAAACAAAGTTATTCATTTACAAACGCAGTCAGTCGCGGGTGTGATGCGAGATATTTGTCTAGGCGAAGTTTAAATGAATCAACGGTGCTGCAGTCTAGAACGTCTCGGGGAAGCCCATTCCACAAGTTGACAACTCGATTGAAGAAGAAATTCTTAGATTCGTGTGAGTTAAAAGATTTACCAATAATTTTGCAACCGTTTCCTCGCGTGTAATTAGATTGGTTGATAGTGAAGTACTTACTACAGTTCATATTGTCAATGCCGTTGATGATTTTAACACTTGAATTAAATCGCCTCTTAATCTGCGCTGGGTTAAAGGAAATAGATTTAATTCTCTAAGATGCTCCTCGTATGGTTTGTTCTTTAGGCTAGGTATCATTTTGGTAACTCTACGTTGAACTCGTTCTAGCTTGTCTATATCTTTTTGGTAATAGGGGCATCAGGATTGAACGCAGTATTCCAGAAGAGGGCGGACTAAGGAATTGTTAAGGAATTGGTAAGGAAGGGTTAGGATAACTTCTTTGGATTTATGCTCAAATGACCTGCCTATAAAGCCAATTATTATGTTTGCCTTCTTAACAACTTTTGAACATTGTTGACTCGGTTTTAGGTTACTCGATATTGTTACTCCCATATCGGTTCTCTGTTTACATTTTTAGAGGAAAAACAGAGAGTTTGCCTAGGCAGGGAGTCAGCACGGAAGAACAGCTTTTTAAGTACAACACGAGAAGCACCATCTGGTCCATGTGCCTTCTTAGTATTAAGTCCTGATAGGGCAGAAAGTACATCCTCAGAAAAGATTATGATATTAGGCATAAGTGAGAGAGAGGGAGGAACAGCACCAGAATCATCCAAGGTGGAGATTTTAGCTAAAGTTTGAGCAAAAGTTTAGCTTTGTCAAAGGAAGACTTGGTGGTGGTGCCGTGAGAGTGGAAATGAGGAGGAAAAGACAAGGAAATAATATTGCTGAAAAGTTTTTTTTAACTAAATGCCAGAAAGCTTGGGAAAAGCTAGAGTTAGAAAGTTCAGAACATTTATTATTGATGAGAGAGTCTTTGGCAATTTGAAGAACGGATTTGGCTTGATTTCCAGCAGAAACATAAACAGTGTGAGATTCCTGAGTTTGAAGGCAACAGTACCAATTGAACATTTCCTCCTTATTGCGGACAGCAGTAGAACAAGCCTGAGTAAACCAAGATTATTGTGAATTAGTTTGAGAGAAAGAAAATGGAATGTATGCTTCCATGCCCGAGAGTATTACCTCAGTAATGTGTTTGACACTATATGAAGGTCCCCACCCACACAAGCAAAAATTATTCCAGGGAAAATTAAAGAAGTACTGCTGAAGAGCTTCCCAGTCGCTAGGGCCATAATGCCACAAGCGCCGCTGGCTGAGGGGGGTCAAAAGACCATACTGGAGAGATAAGGCAGGTAACAGAGATAAGATTATGATCGGAGGAGCCCAACGGATGGAGAAGATTTACAGTGTAAGCAGAAGGTTTAGAGGTTAGAAATATGTCCAGGATTTTGAACCAATCTCCAGGGCGGTCCAGGATACGGGTAGGGTGCTGAACTAACTGCTCTAGGACGTTTAGGATAGAACAGATGTAGGCTTGTTCACAAGGCTGGTCAGTGAAATGTGAAGAGAACCATTCGTGGAGGTGAACATTGAAATCACCCAAGATGGAGATTTCAGAGAAGGGCGAGATGGATAGAATGTATTACACTTTACAAGTATTATGATAACACTTTTGCTGTCAATAGAATTAGGAGAGAGGTCAACAGCAAAGATATATTTAGTGAGAGAGTGACAAGATAGCTTAAACCTAAGCTCAGGTATTCAGAAGAGTCAAAGTTGGGAACACAAGAGCAAGATTGTTGCGTACGTAGACACAACATCCACCTTTGAAATGAGAATAGAAATAGTAGGAGGGTACAGAGAAGGGTTTGCTGTATGTTGTGTTAGACAACTGAGTTTCAGTGAGGAAAAGTAGATCATATTTTGTAGAAGAGAGATGGTGTTCACAGAGAGGAATTTATAGGAAAGCCTGTGAATGTTACAGAAATTGATAGGTAGAATAGTAGATAGTCGTCCAGGGTACTTTGAGGAATCTATATCAGGGGTCAGTCCAATGGGAGCAATTTTGCCTCCCTCTACCCCCTCTCTTGTTTTGAGGAATTTGCGAGGAAAGTGTAGTATCTAATGTGTTTGTGGTATAATGCATTAGTAGAAAGATAAGGTGCGTTTGGAGGGCAGATTGGGGGTTTCCCTAAATATTGGTGATGTATGGAGAGGATCAAGAAAGGAGGCCGGGTGGTGAAGCAGGAGTTCCAGTTCTCCTGTTTGGCTAGTGCCTATGGCCTCCTCCTCCGAAATGTTAATCAATGTAAGTCAAATCAAAATTATTATTTACTTGTATAATTATTTAAGTTTATTATTCTCTATGTATACAATGTATATCCATTATTTTGTATTTATTCTTCGCAGACTCACACTCTTTTGTTCTATAATCTTCCTTTACCCGGTTATATTACACTACCCTTTACTACAATTATTTAATACATGTTCGTAAAACGTGTTAGGCTAGTGATTCCCTAATTTATCTGAGTCCATTAATTAGGCATATATGTAAGTTAATTGGTGGGTTGGTGATATTACGAATTCTTCACAAATTCAATATAATTTTCCTTAATCTTCCTCTACCTGTTTCTTGTTTGTTTTTTGTTTTTTACATTCCCCTATATTACAATTATTTCAATCATGTTCGCATAACGTGTTGGGCTAGTGATTTTAGAGGCAGATGGATGATTGGTGACTGAATAAAATTGTGTGACGTTTATTTTCCATTTTTTTCCCTCTTGATGTTTTGTTTTCTTTATCCTGTACAATGCTAATTGTTCCTTAACTATTTTTAGAAATATCAGGGTTGGCTACTGACTGATTGACTGATTCATGTGTTTAATCCCTTTCCTTAACTATAAAGTATCTTCTATCGCTGATTCATTTTCTACAGCCTAATTTTTTCCTCCTTCATAAAATATTAAATGTTTGTTTTTGATCAGATTCACTTTTTCACTATCTGTTCTGCTTCCATATTCCACATTTTATATTTGTTCCATTCAATCCCTCCCCTCATCCTCCCACATATATCGTCTCTTTCTCAAAGATACCCCTATACAATGACGACACAACAAATACACGAATACACAAACACACTACCATTAAATGTCCGACTCCATAGACAAGCAACACAAATATGGCACAAACTAGAACTATCACAAGACCCAACTCTAGAGAAAATTAAGGAATATTATGCACAACAACCAAATTTAAGATTCAACAACTGGTTTAAAAGCAGTCTAAATAAAATAAACACAGAAGATGAACCACAGCCAATTTATTAAAGGAAAAGAGAGGAAAAAAGAACAGGGAGGGAAAAAAGAAAATAAACAAACAAACACACAGTTTATGTTCAGCATATTAAGTGTTGGTTGACGACCGTTTGACTTCAATGGTCTCTCCGAGTGGTAGTCCCTGGAAACGAGTGCATTATTTGAAGCTTCATTCGGTGTTTAATCAATTCTTGACAATAATTGTATTCAGCTAACTATGATCTCAATAACCATTGATGTAATGAAAATATGAATAGTCTCCTCATACGATTGCACTAGTTCTGTAGTGCTATTATTTACAACCTGTCAATTAATAATTCAGTCACTACAAGCTTGCTTGCTTTTTTTTTTTTTTTTTTTTTTTTTTTTTTTTTTTTTTTTTTTTTTTTTTTTTTTTTTTTTTGAGATACGTATATACAGACCATGTGACAATTAAATGAGGAAACTAAAAAAACACATCTGAATAATGCCAACCTGATTTATAAACACAAATATGAATGTAACCAGACGACGATGCTGTTGTTTCAGTGGAATAATGGCTCTTTGAGCAGTATGTATCGCCTTACTAGTGGTTGTCCCCTCACAGGATGGGGGGCGCTGCTCAATAAACTCGCCCCTCGGGGCAAAATCAAATCTCTGGCTGACCATTTTAATTTTACGCGTCTATTGCTCTCCCATCGACGCCCATTCCTGCCTTTGGTCTCTCTCTCTCTCTCTCTCTCTCTCTCTCTCTCTCTCTCTCACCTCTCTCTATCTCTCCTCCTCTAACTTCTCTCCTATATTATATATGAATATAATATATAATATATATATATATATATATATATATTATATATATCTAATATAATATAGATATATACAGGATATATATATATATATATATATATATATATATATATATATATATATATAGATAGATAGAGAGAGAGAGAGAGAGTCACAAATACACTTGATAAATACAATTGTTGTACTCGCTAGGAAAATGAAACACGGAGCTGCTAGCTTTCGTCTGTATTCCAAGACATCTTCTGGTAGATAGAGAAGAAAGGGTGGGAGTCAACTTATCTCTCCTAACCCGTGACATTTATCAATCAGTAAGACAAATTGAATTAAGGACATTTCAACATGAACATTCACTAATGAGAAAAGAAAAGTCAAATGGTATTTTTCAACATAAAACAAATAAAGATTATCACATTGATTATAATAACGGAACAATTATATACTGGTCCAGTTTTTCTGTTGAAAGACTGATTGTTGAAACTACACTACATAAAGTAGTAAATAACAAAATGTACATGAATGATGGAAGCTATAACATGGACAACATTTTGCTTCAACTTTTATTGAAAAAACAGTAAAATAAAAAAAGCCTTGACCAAACTTATTGAGTAATATATGATTGGATAAATGGATGAATTATTATGTTCTATCCAACAACCAACTCTACTCCTAAAATCGATTAATGAAGAAAGATATATTTTGTTTATATATTCAGTATATGTGCATGTAGTTGTTTATAGTTACTTAGTGTTGTTTTTGTGTAGAGCGAAAGAAGCTTGTGTAATGTGATATTCTGTTGATTGTGTTACTTAATATTCTTATCTCTAGTGAATTGTGATATCTCGTTTACATTATCTGTGTTCGTATGTTTATATATTTATTATATCATTATTACTATTATTAATATATATATATATATATATATATATTGTTACGGCTGGATCGGCAATACATATTCGGGATTCTTGATCGTAGGACAGAAATGGCTTAAGTGACAACGACACGCTCGATTCCAGTCCCAAATACTATATGCTCCAGACAACAAAAGCACCAACGCCCTACAGAGTTATCGTCTACGGTAACGAGGTACCTTAACTCGGCGAAAGTGTACAACAGGGGTAGGCTATGAGGCTAAACTCCCTCAGACATTTATAGGTTACGTTATTACTAAAGAAATGCAATACTCAAGAAACTACGTTAATATTAAGCCTCTAATAATGTAGAATAGAAGCAGGCTAAAGGTATGACAGTGAAATGCTAAATGACAAATGTACACGCCTACTTGAAAGCGCGTGCACTACACTAACTGTCCCCTACTAACATGCACTAGCATGTAGCATACAAGATGTTCATGATCCAGTAGATACCTAATAATACACATGGGAGGAACATAAACAGTAGTCACTTATTATAATAATGAATCTATACTTGGAATAACTAAAAGGTTGCAGGCAACAGTACTGCGCCGGTAGCCTACTACCGCATAGGCTACTTCGCTTCTCTCACTCTGTCTCCCCTCCGAGTCCGTATGCGCCCTACGCAACAGAACTCCGGACACAGCAGCAAAACGACAGTGCAGTTAATTGATACATGAAAGTATTAATAGTGTTGTCTTGTGTGTGAGTAATGTGTATTGTAAAGTGTTATAGATATATACTTAAAGAGAGCTGCAATGCATAGTAAAATAAAGATATATCCCACTCATCATCCCCATGTGTTCTAGCTAGCAGGCCAAGTCACAGGAACAACGAGTCCCAGCATCGAAAGCGAGAACCCAGGAGAAGACTGTAGAGAACACAAGGACAGATAAATTACGTTACTCTACTATACCGGCACTACGAGCGAGCTGTAGTCTCGGGTGCTACACTCGCTCCTGGCTCGGTATGCAAATCAAGGCTAAGTCCTCGTCCCTCTACAGACAACTCCTGGGCATGGTCGGGCTCTTACACATGGCACCAGTCTAGTCACAAATGGGATGATGAGCAGGGCATATAACTCGTGAACATGTAGAACGTTCACCAACTATCCTCATCAAGAAGATCGCTGTTCACATTAACCCCTTAAATCTAATACATGTAAATATATGCTTGTCCTAAGAGTAATACGAGAGGTGAGTGCTGAAACTCCTTTAGGACCTCAAGGGAAGGTTATGCATTTAAATAGAGAGAAGAATGAAATGAGAGTAATGTCGTCAGAGAGAAAGAGTGCAACCGTGAGAAGTGGGGAGAGAGAGCAAGGGATGTTAGAATCTCAAAGGTTCTAGGCAACCTAGTCCAGGAACACACAGCCAACCTCCAGGCAGTGTGCTGTACGACAACATGGGCCCAACCCAGGCAGGCAACAATGGACTACCAACCCTATCGCGCCTAGCTATAAGGGCAAGGCTGCCAACCAGTCCATACGTCTGGCAACCACCCGGCCGGCAGCGCGGCGTGTTGCTACCCTCTTGCTCTGAAGCCCAACTCACTCTCTCTCTCTGAATTCCCATTATCCTATCTATCAACTTCTCTATTGATACTACATATTAAATGGAAGGTCTCGACATGGCTTAAAACAAAACCCACCACTGGTTAGCACATGACGAGACCTTTGCAGAGATACAAAGAACATAGTTATAAGTTGTCACACTCAATATACATAGCGGCTGACGGTAGCCAGATCACGGGCGGTACAGTGGAGTACCAAGGAGTACAATCAGGTTGCGTTGCCCAGCACTGGGGTGCGTCACAATATATATATATGAACCACACGACACCACAAATGACACTACAGAATCCAACCAGGACTCAGTCCAAGATGAATATATAGTTTTTTAGACCCCCGGAATGAATCAATTATACTAGGGGATTTTAACTATTCTTACAAACAAAGAACTAATAGGCTTGTGTGAGCTTATAGGCAAACACTGAAAGTGCACAATCACAAACAGTTCATCACGACCCCCACACATGTTACGGATAATACTGCTACAATATACTAGATCATTTAAATTGTAACAGAGAGGACAAAAAAAAAACACAATCAGTGGTTATACAGACGGGGATAAGTGATCACTTTGTCACATATTGCACACACAAAACTTCAAAATTTACCCTAGAGAATCACAAGGTCATTAGAACAAGGTCACTCAGGAACTACAGCAAATATTTTGTTTGGACATTTTGTGGAATACAGATTGGTCACCAGTTTTTGAAAGTACAGCCGTTGATGATGCATGGGCTAGTTTTAGAACCATCATCATAAGCATCCTAGACGAAATAGCTCCTTTCAAAACCATAAGAATTAAAGCAAGGTCAGACCCATGGATCACCAATGAAATACTAAACCTTCTAGAACACAGGGATAAATTATTAAAAAGGATGATGAAACATAGACAATATGGAGGTCTGAGACAGGAGTTCAACAGGATTAGGAATAAACTGAGTAGAGAAACCAAATCAGCGAAATCGAATTATTTCCACAACAAAACAGGAATTTCAGAACAACCTCAAAATACTATAGAGGCATTTAAAATCAATGGGCTTCAGTAATAAGACAAAATATTAATCTAACGCCAACATTGCTCTCAAAATTAATGATCAAGTTTGCCATATTAACCCTTTCAAGCTCCAATACGCGTTTCTGTTCTGTTTTCTGGCTACTATTTTGCGATTTTATTCAGATTGGTAACATTATATGAAAGTTAAAGGGTTGATTTAGATAGTATTTACCCGTTTAATACCCACAGATCCTTCCTAAGCTGCATAAAATAGTCTAATGATAGCCTAAATAAACTTCTAAAATGCGTCAGGGCTTCTAGGGGTTAAACGTCTAATTTCAAGCTACTTCAACTCCTTCTTCACCTCCATAGCGAACACACTTGCACAGAACCTTCAGCAACCACTCAATATATACACCACAACCAAAAGGCCTTTGACAAAGTTCCCCACAAACGTTCATTGATAAAACTAAAAGCGCATGGAATACAAGACGGTGTATTGAAATGGATATAGAAAATTGGCTCAGCGACAGAAAGCAACGAGTACTCATAAACGGTAAGGCATCCAAATGGGTCAATGTAAGTAGCGTGGTACCCCAGTTAGTACCCCTTGCTAGTTAACATTAACAACATTGATGAGGGTCTCACCTGTACAATCTCAAACTTTGCTGACGATACACACATTGCAAATAGCGTACTCTCAAATGAACATGTTGAAGATATGCAACGTAATCTAGATAAGTTGTCACATTGGGCTCAAATTTAGCAACTGTCTTTCAATGTGGGTAAATGTAAAGTACTCCATATCGGAAACCAAAATGAGAAAGCAAACTATTCAATGAATGGTACCCAGCTTAAGAGTGTAGACAGAGAAACTGATTTGGGAGTAACAATATCGAGTAACCTAAAACCGAGTCAACAATGTTCAGAAGTTGTTAAGAAGGCAAACAAAATAATGGCTTTATAGGCAGGTCATTTGAGCATAAATTCAAAGATGTAACCTTAACTCTTTACAATTCCTTAGTCCTCCCTCTCCTGGAATATTGCGTTCAATCCTGGTGCCCTTACTACCAAAAAGATATAGACAAGCTAGAACGAGTTCAACGTAGAGTTACCAAAATGATACCTTGCCTAAAAAACAAACCATACGAGGAGCGTCTTAGAGAATTAAATCTATTTCCTTTAACCCAGCACAGATTAAGAGGCGACTTAATTGAAGTGTTTTAAATCATCTAAGGCATCGACAATATGAACTGTAATACATATTTCACTATCGACCAATCAAATTACAAGAGGGGGGACCAGTTGCAAAATGATTGGTAAATGTTTTAACTCACACGAGTCTAAGAATGTCTTCTTTAATCGAGTTGTTAACTTGTGGAATGGGCTTCTCCGAGATGTCATAGACTGCAGCACCGTTGTTTGTGTTAAACTTCGCCTAGACAAAACACCTTGCCTTAAATCCACGACTGACTGCATTTGCAAATGAATAAAACAAAAACAAAATGTTTTTTCCCTCTATTATATTATTAACAACTGTCCCCTACTAACATCTCCTAATCCTGCCACAGACATTTGTCCCAGGGCAGTCTTCCCTTTCCATTTTTCCCTTACCCACTCTAAACCACTGTTTGGACACTTGACCATCAGTGTTTTGGAGGGCAAGCAGCCTTGAGGGGTCGCTGGTTCTGTTGTTGCTTGATTTCCTTTGTACTCCTTTGTACTGTCACCTTTCTAAACTTCTACAGGGACAAAGGCATACACCCAAACACCTTTAGATTGCAAAATGTTACACCAAAGTACACATTTGAGGAACTCTGTATTCTTGATGTACACAAAAGTACAGGACCAGATACAATTTGTGCCAAATGCCTACGGGATGGAGCTATTGGTATCGCAGGTTCCCTAACTATCATCATCAACTTGTCAATAAACACAAACACAGTGCCAGATGAACTAATGGGACATTAGTTAAGGAAGCTATTATAACCCCTTTATTCAAGAAGTGAAACAAATTAGATGTTGGCAATTACAGACCGGTTAGCATATTATGTATTGTATCAAAAATCCTTGAAGGAGCTGTCTACACCCAAATTGAACAATACCTCAAAGAAAATTATCTGTTTTACATGTTTCAATCAGGTTTCAGAGGCATGTACTCCAAAGACTCATGTCTCATCCACTTAACAGATCACATGTGTAAAAAAAATTCTAAAGGTAACTACACCGTCATGGTGCTTCTTGACTATGGTAGATCATGATATCCTCTGTAACAAACTACAAACAATGGGGGCATTGGGTCAGTGACCTGGTTTAAATGTTATCTGAGTGGTAGAACTCAAAGAGTCAAAGTTGATGATCATTTATCAGATCCAATGCCAATTAACTGTGGGGTCCCTCAGGGAAGAATCTTTGGTCCTTTACTCTTTTTATGTTATGTGCATGGTATGGAACTGAGTGTCTCCTGTAAATTATTACTGTATGCTGATGACAGTGTGCTTCTGGTCTCGGGACAAGACCCCAAAAGTGTTGCCGCTACACTTTCCAAAAAAATAGAATCTTCTAGCGATTGACTAGTGGACAGTAGACTATCTCTTTACCTGGGTAAGACAGAAGGCATCTTATGCGGAACAAAACGCAAATTGAAAGACATTGAGGGCTTCTCGGTTAACTGCAATGATGTTCCTAGATCAACAATGTCACAAGTGAAATATCTCGAACTAGAACTGGACTCAACTCTGTCAAGAAAAGCAATCTTGGAATTGATCCTGAGTAAATGTAGAGCATGTATAAAGTACCTATACAGACAGCTGGGATGCTTGCCAGCGGCAACCAAAAAGATCCTCTGCCAAGCGCTTGTTCATTGTCATTTTGACTATTCTGTTTCATCCTGGTACTCTACATTATCTCAAGCAGCAAAATGTAAGCTTCAGGTCACTCAAAATATAATGGTAAGATTTATGCTGAACCTAGGACCTAGATCTCATGTTGGTCAGGAACAACTTCATTCACTTGGCATGCTCAACGTTTCCGACAGGGCCAAACAAATCAGACTCATCAATGACAGGGCTCTCGAGTATCTAAAGTGTAATTTTGTTAAAGCAAATGAAAGGAATGGACAACATACACGGCATAGGAAATATGATTTTAATGTTCCAAGAATCCAAGGGCAGGTTAAACTGACATTCTTCTTCACCGCCATTAAAGACTGGAACAACCTACCACAGACAGTCCGTGAAAAGAGATCCTGAAATGAACAGCCGCAAGAAGGGAGCAACAAACTTGTCTACTATTCAATACGTCATAATTGATAGGTGAAAATACCACAAAATACGATTACTGAAATTCAGCTTTAGAAAGTAAATTAGCTTATAGTCTAGCTTCCTCTAGAACTCTAGGTAAGATTATATCAGGTCCAGGCGTTTTATTTACCTTGAGTTTAGCTAAACATTTCAAATACTTCTCTCTCTGTAATGGTGATATTACTTAGAACATCAAAATTATCAATTTGAATCGGCGATGCAGTAGGGATATCACTGAGGTTTGCTGTTGTAAAAACTGATGCAAAGGTATTGAGAGCATTATTCATTTGTACTTCATCTTTGGTGTATTCTCCATTTTCATCGACTAACGGTCCAACAGTTGAAGTAACTACTTTTTTCTTTCTGATATAACTATACAATTCTTTCGGGTTTGTTTTTTGGTATTTGTTTTTTGTAAATTGTTTACTCAGTAAATATTCATCGATACTCCAGACAAGCTGAGTCGGAGTATGCCCAAAGGTAGTTGTTGCATCTAAACCCATAGACGGCCTGGACTGCATTGTAATTGTGCTCTGTCTGTTGTGCTACGAGGGCTGCTTTGAAAGGAGATGAAGGTATTGCTACTCTATTATTCTTTTTTTGATTAGTGTCTCCGAAGCAGTATAGTACGAAGCAGTATAGTGAGAAGCGTAACGGTGGCGACCTTGCTTTAGGCTATTCAACCAGAATGCGTCATTAGTCAAATTAATTGTTCTTAATTAGGGTCAGAAGAAGAAGTTAGGTATATTTTAGTGATATTTGTTATTATATGTCTGATACTAAGGTAGAAAACGTGTAGGGTACGGGAAAGCCATTGCACCTTACCAGTCAGGAAAATGCTAGAGTGTTTCTTCAATCTCAGCCTTGTCACGATTCAATAGAGTCAAGAAAGCTGGAGTAATTACAGCTGGTTGTATCGGATATTAGGGAGGGTGGCGCCCCTCCAAATACTAATGAAGAGTGTCAGAACATCATATGGACCTGGGTGTTGGCTCTCGAGGGGAGTGAGCAGCCTACAGTGCAGGTGGGCAGAACAGTGTCACCTATGTGCCCCACCACGTGCACACCGTCGCCCACACCCAGTCCTCGGCCTGAAAGTCTTGTCTCGCAGGCTGTGTTGCCAACTGTTCCTACCTGCCAGCTTAACTTTTATTATCCTCATTTTTGCCCTATACTCCTATACTCAATTCAATGTTAATTGTGTCTTTAATGACTGGGTACACAAGAGATGTAGTGGAGCTAGAGGACCATTAACAAGAATCATAGATTTTGAATGTGCAGTGTGCAAGGGAGATCTTGTGTTAAGTGACCCGCCTGTTAGTGTTGATTTCGACAGTGTAACGCTGGAGAGTGTGAATAAGTTCTGCTACCTGGGTGATACGGTTTCCGCCGGAGGTGGAGCTGAAGCTGGCTCCATTGCAAGAGTCAGAAGTGGCTGGGGAAAGTTTAGAGAGCTATTGTCACCCCTGACCATCGAGAGGTCTCCCACCCCATCTTAAAGGGAAGGTGTATACCTTGTGTGTTAGGAGCTCAATGACCTATGCCTGGAAGACGTGGTCAGTTACAGCGGAGGATATCAATAGAATGGAACGGAATGAGAAGATAATGGTGAGATGGAAAAGTGGGGTTAATCTCAGGGACGGGGTATTGAGCGAGGAACTAAGAATGCATCTGGGCATTAGGAGTGTCAGTGAAGTGATGCGCACAAGCCGACTTGGTTGGTTTAGAAATGTGGAGAAAATGGATGATCAGAACTGGGTGAAGAAATGCCGGACTGTAGATTGAAAATTGTGCCAAACTCTATTGAAGGCTTTCGATATGTCTAGTGCAATAGAAAAAGTTTCACCAAGTCCCAAAAGGAGAATGATTAAGAGTTAGTAAGATGAGAAAAAAGATCACCAGTAGAGCTGCCCTTAAGGAAACCATAATGGCTATCTGGAGGTAGATTATGGAAAGATTAATGCTTAATACATTTTGAGTTAAGAATAGTTTCCATAAGTTTAGAGATGCATGACATGAGAGCAATTGGATGATAGCTGGAGGGGTTGAGAGTGGTAATCTTTCTTTGGGACAAGTCGAATAAGAGCAAACTTTCAGCAAGAAGGAAGAACGTTAGAGAAAAGACAGAAGAAAGAATTTGCCTAGGCAGGAAGTTCACCTTTGTGGAATGGTGCCAATTGCTTTCATGCACAAGGGCACAGTGGAGTTGCTGGGAAAAACCTACCCTGTTAAAAGTGTTGAGGAATTTGGGTGCATTACAATCTATGTGCCGAAACCTCACAGGGGGACCTGTGGACGCTGGAGAATTTGTGCTATGCCGGGGTATGTACACGGAAGCTTGCTATAGTTTAGTGCCAGTTCAACTTCGTTGTCCTGTTGTGATTGTCTCAGCTAAGGTGGCAGGTGTGGATGCTCTACCGATTGAGGGAATCAATTTATTGCTCGGAGCAGATATGACAGATAGTGTTTTTTCTCCTCCCCCGATGGGGGTGTCGGAGCAGGTACAGGCAGAAGAGTGTATTGAGGGTGCTGGCCAGCTACCGAAAGACTTGTATCCTGTCTGTGCTGTGACCCAATCAATGGCAAAGGTTGCACAGAGTGAGGAGGAGCCGGAAGATGTGTGTGATCTGGACGTGGGGATTTACAGCACAGAGGCTGCATCACCACTAGAGATGCCAGTACAGCAGGGTACCAAGGATAGAGATAATAACGGGGAGACAGGCGAGAAGGAGTGCCCCTCACTGGGGATATTGTAGGCACCAATCGAGCATGGCAATAGCCAGGGGAGGCCTCATAGGTATTTGATGAGTTGCTGGAATCCCTGTTTCATTTGCCTGGCCTTCCTCACTGTTTCTGTTTGTGTCTCGCCTACACAGTGAGTAATCCAACTATCTCTCAAAAATACCACCTCCTCCTATTCATTTCACAACACGAAACAATCACACCACTCTTCTTTCCAATTTACCAAACAAATAAACAAATATATACAACTTGAAATGACCACCAACCACCAATTATTTGGCTCTGTCACTCTTTCAACTTTGGGGGAGACACTCGTTACAAGCAGATTTGCCTTTTGTCTCTCTCATACACATAGAAAACAAAAAAATCTCACCTCGTTCCAGAGGTGGTGTTGAAGGGAGTGATCAGACCCCTACGGGAGGGCCTGGCCATCCTGCACTGCTGCCAAAGTCCAATTTAGGGAAGCCCTTGTCCGATCTGGCAGCCGTGACGCCAGGTGAAATTAGGAGAGCACAGAAGGAGGATATACAATATACAATTAAAGACCCTGTTTTCTAAGATTGGCGAAGAGCTAGAGCATACTGGTGGGTGTCAAGATTTGTTATTGTAAATAAAGTAGAAGTGCCACTTTGCCCAAAATCAAAACGGCATACCCAACTCTGCGATGGGTCATCATCACTACTAGTCATTATCACCATTACTATCATCAACACTACTACTATTATAGTCATCACTACTACTCCTACCATCATCACTACTACTCTCATCATCACTACTACTGTAATCATCACTACAACTTTCACCATCATCACTACCGTACTACTCACCATCATCACTACTACTGTCACCATCGTCACTACCATCATCACTAATGTCATCATTATCACAACAACTATCATCATTACTTGTCACCATCATCACTACTATTATGACCATCATCACTACTACTAGTAGTCACCATCATATCTACTACTGTCATCATCATCACTACCATCATCACTACAACTACAGCCATCATCACTACTATTATCACCATTATCACTACAATTACCATCATCACCAATATTATCACCATTATCACTACAATTACCATCATCCCCACTATTACTACCATCACTTCTAATGTCAACTAAATTAACTTAACCTAACAAATGGGCTGCAAGATGTTTTCACCCCCAGAACGAAGGCGTTCTGTGTATGTGCCCCTACGGGGCACACACACGCAGAACGCCTTCATTGCAGGGTGGGGGGGCCCCCAGGTGGGTGGGGGGGGGGGGGGGAAAACCATATGTTGGACCTAAAATCATAACTATTGCACAAATTCAAAAAAATCTTTTTTGACTGACTTTCGCAACAAATGTTCGTGTGAAATTTGGTGAAAATCCGTCCAACGGTCTAGGAGGAGTTTGGAGACAGACGGACGACGACGACGACAGACATTTTTTTCGAGTGGTACCCACTATACGGGGGGGGGGGGGGGGCTACCAAACTCTCCTTACGCAGAGTTGATAAGGTATTTTATAGGCAGTGGGTGCCAAACTCTGCCTGAGCTCGGGCCAGGGGTGTGGAGCAGCTCGTAGTGCCACGCAACTATAGGCTGGCATTGATGAGGCTGGCTCATCAGGCTTCCTTGGCGGGGCACCTGGGTGGCACCTTTTTCCGTGACTGCCATCAGTGCAGATATTTCGGTCACCTAAATTTATCTATCAGCAGACTAGTTTCCGATACCAGTGCAAAATATTCCTGAAATTTTGCCAGAAAAATGTTGGCCATCGAATGTTGACTGTAAAAGCTCTTGTGTAATACCCGCTAAGTCTTTCTCTTATGTTCCAATCTAAATGCGTATAGATTACACACTTTTTTAGAAGTGTGTTCGAGATTGAAATTGATCATAACGGTAATGAAGAAACAAAATGGTAAAAGCCCTTTTCAAAGAGTCCAACAGATATTTATCATTATGGGAATCGTGAACATATGTTAAAAAGTATCATTGGATCCATACAGTATATATAATTCTAACTACTGGTCTCCTACAAGAAATGGCAAAAATAAAAACAAATGTTACAGCCTATACGTTTCATTTAGCCTGTGTCATTACTATCCCTTTTGTAATATTAATACGTGAATAACATTTCATAAAATAATTCTTTTCTTCATTCTTAGTTCTTTATTATTTGGCAAATAGTCAATTGTAGCGTTACCATATTTTCAATTCTGCGAAGCAGAGTGGTATCGCGCAAACAGATCCCGCTCATATACTGTGCACCACCAGCCAGCCTGTCTGTCGTCTTCCGCCTGTCTGTCCGGAAACTCCTCCTACACCGTTCGATGGATTTTCACTAAATCTCACAGGTATATCCATTTGGCCAAAGCGATGGTCAGTCAAAAAGATATTTTCCATTTAACTTAAAGGTTAAGGTCAAAGGTCAAGGTTAATAATAAGGTCAATATTTCATATTTTGTAGTTTTTACTCAAATTTGTTAATTTTCACTATAAAAGTTACTGGTAACTTTGATATCTTATTGACCAAATTACAGATAAATATTCTAAAGGGTAAGGTCAAAGGTCAAGGTCAAAGGTTAAAATAAGATTTTTACTAGTATTTCTAATACTAACTGTTAGATTTCCACTAGGCTTACCATGTATATTCGGAATACCTAGGCCAAGATCATACAAGAAACTAGAAAACTCCATATGAAAGGTCAAGGTCACAGGTCATGGTCAAATATAAGGTCAATATGCTATTTTCTTTACTTTTCATGCAAACATCACAAAGTTTGATGAGATAGTTGCACTTTAAATGAAAAGGAAAATAATACATTTTGACACGTTATAAAGGTCAAGGTCAACTATTCTATTAACATATATGAAACTAACTGATGGGTTTTAATGAAATTAGGTATACTTAATTGATTTTCCTGGGCAATGTCAATGAAAAAGAAAAAATACTCTTGCATAAAGGTCAAGGCCACAGGTAAAGGTCAAAGGTAAACTTTTACTATATATTTTTAGTTTTTACTCAAATGTCTTCATTTTCACTATGCAAGTTATTGGTAACCTTGATATCACATTGCCCAAGTTTTAGGTAAATATTCCAAAGGGTTTAGGTCAAAGGTCAAAATATGTTTTTTACTAGTAGTTCTTATGCTTAGATTCTCACTAGGCTTACCATGTATATTCGGAAAAGCTAGGCCAAAGTCATACAAGAAACTATACAGTTCCATATGAAAGGTCAAGGTCACAGGTCAAATAAAAGGTCAATATGCTATTTTCTTTACTTTTCATGCAAACATCACAAAATTTGGTGAGATAGTTACACTTTAAATGAAAAGGAAAATAATTAATTTTGAGACATAAGGTCAAGATAAAGGTTAAAGGTCAAGGTCAACTATTCTATTAAAAAATATGAAACTAACTGATTGGTTTTAATGAAATTAGGCATGCTTATTTGATTTTCATGGACAATGTCAATGCAAACAAATATGTACTTTTACATACAGGTCAACGTCAATTGTCGACTTTTATTATTATTTACAAAGGATTACTCAAATTTTGGAAAACTGGCTGCGTTAGTTGCTTATTACTTAAATAACATATATCCAATTTCACATAAATATTGTAATAGTTAAGGTCAAAGGTCAAGGTCAAAACAAGAGTGTTTGTCATTTTCCCTAAACTCCTTCTAGACTGTTTAATGTATTGTCACCAAATTGTACAGGCAAATTCAGTTGGTCAATGCGACGACCATCCAAATAATTATGTATTTTATTTGTAGCCAAAGGTCAAAGGTCAAGGTAGCAGTATATGATCATTAATTATAATCTATAAGTTTTATACATATTACACCATATTCATAATGCTAGTTAATACAAACATTGGTGTTAAGTTGACAAAATCCTCGATAAGAATTTCTAAGGTCGAAGGTCAAGGTCAAAGGTCAAGGTTAAAAGTCAAAATAAGTTTCTCACTAGGCATATCATGCATATTCAGAATGCCTAGGCCAAGGTCATACAAGAATAAACATAATTCCATTTGATAGGTCAAGGTTACAGGTCAAAGTCAAATATAAGGTCAATATGCTATTTTTTTACTATTCATGTATACTTCATAAAATTCGTTGAGACAGTTGTGCTTTTAATGAAAATTAAAATGTTAAATTTTCAGACATCATGAAGGTCAAGATGAAGGTTAAAGGTCAAGGTCATATATTCCTTTAATACCTCTGGAACTAGTTTATGATCTTTAATGAAGTTTGGCACGCTTATTTGATTTTCCTAGGTTACATCAATGCAATCAAAAAATATATTCCTACATAAAGGTCAAGGTCACAGAGGTCAAAGTCAAAAGTCAACCTTCATCATAAAAAATACTCAAATATTGATAAGCTGATTGTTAGTTGCAATTTATATAAATAACATATACAGTATATCAATTTCATATAAATATTCTAATACTTAAGGTCAAAGATCAAAAGAAGAGTGTTAATATTTGTTCTCAAACTTTTCCTAGACTGTTTAACCCTTTCTGTACTGGCCATGTCTTTTTTTTTGTATCATATTCTAGCTACAATTAGACAATTTTCTGGAGCTTAAGAAGGATTTGTGGTGGAAAAAGGGTTAATTAGGATAGTTGAAAGCATGCTAATTAAGCTGAATAAAATCGTCTATTATTATCCAGTATGAAGTTAAAGAACCAGTACTGAAAGGGTTAATGTATCGTCACCAAATTTTGAAGGCAAATTCGGTTGGTCAATGCGACGATTGTAGAGTTGTTTTCGGGGCGAATCCTCCAGTATTCTTGGTGATATTATGTGTGATGATGGTGATAGTTGTACTGATGTTGGTGATAGTACTGATGATGACAGTAGCAGAGATGGTAGTAACAGCAGGGATGATGGTGATAGCAATGATGATAGTGATAATAGTAGTGATGATGGTGATACTTGTAGTGATAATGATGACAGTAGTTATGATGATGGTACTAACGATGGTGACAGTAGTCTTGATGATGATGACAGTACTAGTAGTAGTGATGATGGTGACAGTACCGGTAATGATGATTGTAAGATGATGGTGGTAATAGTAGTGATGATGGTGATAGTTGTAGTGATAATGATGACAGTAGTGATGTTTGTGACGATGGTGACTGCTTTAGTGATGATAGTGACAATTGTAGTGATGATGATGACAGTTGTAGTGATGATGGTGAAAGTAGTAGTTATAATGGTGGTAATAGTAGTGATGATGGTAACCCATCGCAGAGTTGGGTATGCTGTTTTGATTTTAGGCAAAGCGGCACTTCTACTTTATTTGCCATTATTGTCTTTTTCCTCTTAAGATAATTTTTGTTTTTCAATTGTTTCTATATATTCTATCTACTATCCGTCGTCCTTCCTTCCCTCCTTTTCTCCCTCACTACTACTTCTCTCTCTCTCATTCACTCTCTCTCTCTCTCTCTCTCTCTCTCCCCCCCCCCCCCCCACTGGACCTAAGGGTGACCATGATTAATTTTTCCTTTATCGATTGAAAGTTTCCAGATGGATTTTTTCATACGAAATTGAAGTCCAGTGTGAGGGGAGCAGAGGGGAGGGAATTGAAGGGTAGGGAAGAGGAGATGGATGGAGAAGAATAAAAAGAAGAGAGGAAAGCAGAAGAGGGGATATGAGAGGGGTAGAGAAGAAGGAGAGGACAAAAATGGAGGAATAAGAGAGGTAAACGGGAAGGATCGCGTAAATAGAGCTAATGAAAAGAATAAAGAACAGTAAATAGTTTGTGTATTAACTAGCTGGAACCTGATATGACTATTGAGGGTAGATCGGCAGTGCATCTTAAATTATTTCCTGCTTCACATGCAAATTAACTATATATTCTTTAAATAATTCATACAAATATATTACATGAGTGCACACCTATAGTCATACCAACAATATATACGGTATCTACTGAATACAAATATATGTTTGTAAAATATATTCCCTATTGTCTTGAATATTGATAATTATACGTCTTTCTAAATATATTCACGCATAGCGAATCATCAACGTAAGATAATTAAATAACGATTTTTTTTAAATAGTTAGACTAATTCACCTTAATTATGCTGATATTTTAAGTGTCTTTAATTTCAAAAGCCGTAAATTATTGTATCGAGGATTTCTTCAGAATGTCATTAGATTACACTCCAATCCAATCAATCAATTAATTGGGGCATACGCCGTGACAGCCCGTAGCCACACTCACCCTCCGACTTTATTCCAGGGGATCATCCCGGGGAGACTCCAGGCATCTGTCTGGCTCATATCAAGTATCTTATCGCATGACTGGCCGACTTGTCTCAGCCATGAGTTCCGTGGTCTTCCCCTAGGCCTCCTCCCCTCAGGGTTTTCTTCTGTAGAAACCACCTGGTGAACAGAGTCTGCTTCAGGGAGGCGAACCACATACTCATATAGCCGAAGTTGGCATTCACATACCATGCAACTAATATTGTTGAGTCAGTTTCATAGAGTAGTTGCTGGTTTGAGATGTAATCATTCCAGCGATAGCCCATGATTCTGTGAATACATTTAGTACCAACTTGCTGTTAAGTGTCCATGTCTCACATCCATATAGTAAGATAGGGAGCACCAGCAACTTAAAAATCCGCAGCTTCGTCCATCTGCACAGGTATCGACAATGCTATATACTTTTGATGAGTAAATCCATAACTCCATATGCTAAGCCGAGGTGACGATTGACATCGTAGCCCGACTCACCTCTATTATGGATCACGCTCCAAGATTTCTAAGTCCTCCCCACATGCATGAACAGATTGCACTGCATAATTCAATAAGTCACCATATGCTTGGACTTTGGTCTTATTCCAAGAGACCTTTAAACCCAATGGCTCCGACTCCTCGTGTAGTGCCTCAAGGGCCAATCTGAGATCATTTAATGTCTCCGCTTGGATTACTGTGTCATCTACACAGTCAAGATCTGTGATCCTGAACTTGCTGATGTCTGCTCCACAGCGCCCGACTGTCCGGCCCAGTAACCAGTCCATACAAGTGTTGAAAAGTGTAGGTGCCAGCACACACACCTGTCTCACACCTGAGTTCACAGGGAAGAAGTAGGATTTTGCCCCACCACACTTGACAGCACTCTCTGTTCCTGTATAGAGTCCAGGCACCAGGTCAACAATCGCCAAAGGAATCCCACGCAGCCGTAGTACCTCCCAAAGTGTTTCTCGATGCGCTGAGTCGATTGCATTTTTGAGATCAACATAGGCTGCAAACAGCCCTTTTTTTAGAGTCAAGTCGGCGCACGCGACGGGTACTATTACAATGTGTCGTAGGGGAATACTCATGTATGTCAATCAGCTGGGCTCTGCTACTTCATTTCTCGGGGTTGCACTGTCACAGTGGCAACACTCCCTCAACACTCTGGGCAGTTGCAACCTGATGTTGCTCTTTAAACACTCCGAGGGGTTCTCCACTCATCTTCGCTGTCCTCACTGTCTTCATTCCTAACCAGCTCTGCCTTTTGGAAGTTGAGATTCTGTATCGCCTCCTCCACGTCTTCTACGGTCACCCTCTCTCTCAACTTATCCTCTGCGGCAGGAGTTAATGCAACTGATCCTTCTGCTATGTCTGTGGGTTCTTTCGGCACACTCTGTATCAGCATGCTTTATCATTGTAGCGCCTGACAGGGTTTTGGGGTTCTCTCCCGACTTATAGGATAGGGGAATACGGCAGGGTGCTGACAGGCTTCTTCAGGAGCTTCGGGATGGGAAACTAGGCTGGGCATGGGCGGACCTCTTCCTCATAGGTGGTCCAACTGTTGTAGGTGTAAGCAGGGCAGAGGGAGGCCGGGGTACTAGTAGGCAAAGGACTGGGCGTGTTGAGATCAATCAGATCGTGCTTGATGGGAGGACTGGGCATAAGTGGGAGGTGTGTGGGAAACTGCCATGGTTGGGGAGGACTAGAGAAGGGACCCCGTGGGCACTGATTCCGTAATAACTGTCTGTGCTTTGTCTGGCCCTTTTATGGCCTCGGTTTTGCCTTGGGAATACCTTCCAATTTGTTCCCCAGTGGGGGACATGGGAGCTGTGTCCTGCCCTGTCCCATACCCATTGGCCCGGGTATTACTGCTTTGTCAGCTGGGGTTTGGCTCCTCCCATCTTTCCTGCCTCATCACTGTCAGGTACTGACTCGGCTAGTCAGCTTCTGCCATGTCTGTGGGTGCCTCAACCCTTAAGTTCATCAGTGTGGGTATCCTGCAACTCACACTTCTATTCTTGCGGCCTCTTACCTAGCTTGCCGAGGCCCCAACAATGCTAATTAGAATAATTCACAAACCCTAATTCCATGCCATTCATCACTTCAACTGTCTTACTATGATTTTCCTTTAACCCTTGTCTAGCGGGACCGGACTTAAGTCGGTCTAGAGAACCATGGACTATGAGGGGGGACCGACTTCAGGCGGTGTGCAATTCTGAGCAATATTTAGCTTTGAGAGAGAGACGAGCGGTGGGAGGAGCGTAGGTCGGCTCTGACCGTTCGGCACGGCTCCCGCGCCAGCACTGGGCCCAGCTCCACACACACCCACACTCACTGCCTCGCTACACAGGGAATTATGTAAGGAAATTACCGTATTTTAGGGATTTTTCCTTCGTCTTGCACGATCGTTGCAAGAGAACGCGTGGTCGTAGAAGGATGGTTCTGGTGTCATTGGAAAGCTCAATTATCGCCCTTTCAGGGATACATAATTGTATTACGCTCTGGCTCTTGTTTATGCATAAAAAAGAGCACGGAAACAAGGTCGTTTAGGGTAAAACCACCCGCTTGGCGGGTAGTAGAAGTTACTGACGGGCCCGCTCGTAAGGCGTTAATCCTATTTTTTGCTCGAGATCCTTTTCCAATCATTCTTATATAAATATATTATCTACAATATATTTGCATAAATTAACCTATGTTTGCAGGTATTTCGAAATAGTATTTTATTTTTATTTTTTTGCACAGATACCTGACATGTTTCCACTGTGTTATATTATGTTTGAATCATCAAGTGAAAGTAAATGGATTATTATTATTTATATTATTATTGTATTATATCATTTCTGGATTACTTAAACTAATAGGGTTGGAATAATTCGACGGTTGTTCGGAAGTATGTACTTTATTTAATAAACTCAAAGGCAATCAATATCCCTCATGGTTAATGCTTCTCGATCCAGGTCGAAAGACATTCAAACTGGAAGAATTTGAATACCTACGTCATTACAGTATAAAATGTCATTCAGAGTTTGACTTACTTCAACTTCGATCTCAAAGCACAATAACCATTAATCAAATAATTAGAAACTATATTGATAAGGTGCTTCCTTATTTCTTATAATTATAGATGTTACATGCGATCGATAGCATGATCTCGAAGAGGTTATACAGTATCTATAGTGATAAGACAGGTTCCTTATAACAGAAATATTTCCAAATGGAGAGGCTTGATTGCTCATCTTATCTAATACTTCAGCTAAAGCTCTACTATCACAATTCCTATGGCTCAAGTATGCATACGTTGCAGGTATTATTACGTTACTACCTACTTCTCAGATCGAGTTAGATTCTAAGTAGTTAACTCGTTTGATCAGCCTAGTCTCATGTGATAGCTGGGCATGTACGTCCCGAATCTATCGGTTATAATTATAATCCTAGCTCTTCGATAGGTCCCGAATCTATCGATTGCATAAAATATAAATAACTATGCAAAACTCTTCTGTTTATCTATTTGTTATCTTCCTTTAAGAACCTGGCACTATTACTAACTGGATAGCTTTCGCTATGCTAACCAAAAACATCTATACACCAACTCGTTGTAGTTTATTACAACATTTGTCTAAACATTCTTTAAATGGGTTGTCCAAGAGGACACATCAATTGTAATGGGCTTAGGACAGTCTGTCAAACATTGTTCTCCCTCAATAAGTCTTTTCAGGCCCGTGAGGGTCCATTACAATTATCTTGTTCAGCTTCTGATCTGTTCTCCCCAACGTCTACCACTTCAAGGCTGGCCAGTACACTCGGTGGAAGCTCTCAGTCCCATCCACCACCTGGTTTCTGTTCTGGGCTGCTTGGGAAATGGTATGCAGGTGTGCAGTGTGACCGCACGATACTGGGTACTTGAGGTGGATCTGAGCAGCGGCGGACCGATTTAGCTTCTCCTTGCTTTGGTAGTGGGCTGCGTTCAATACACTCAGCTGGCCCAACTCTCTCTCTTCTTTTATCCCCTCATGGTGGTTGGGAAGAATAAGAGGGTAGGAAGTGCCTTTAGATAGTTGCTGACTAGGCTATCAATTGTCTCCATGTGACCCCACCAGCCCCACCTCCCTCCTTAAATACCCACCCCTCCCGCTCTGCTGGTCTGTGATTGGCTGAGCCGAGCACCGAGTGTCACCAAGGCACGCGCGCCAGCTTTGAACTTCCCGCATCCTCTCCTTATTTTTATCTTCATCATAATATTGTCCCGGTAAGGTGCTTACCACATTTTTAAGTGGCTGACGGGAGTATGAAGCTGGCACCGTGGTATTGGAACATTTTTTACCGGGATATAGGATGCGGGAGTGAAATAAGGTGGAGTTATAACCCAGGCAATTTTTAGGGGACTGAACGGGCGACACGGTAGGCGTCAGGGGACGTTTGTGAATGGTGGAGCGGCTCGTGCTACCAGAGTAGCAAGTTTGCTGAATTTTCCTGTGACATACCTTGGAGAATTCTACCTGTTGATTGGCTCGTGGAATTATTTCTTAAATTATTTATATTATTATGAGTATTATTATAAATATTATTATGGAAGAAATCTAAGTGTAAAATGGAGGGAGTGTAAGAAACTGTTCTGGAAAGAGGTCAAGAAAGTTAGGGAGGGTAGCAAGAGAAATAATAAGGGTGTTAAAGATAAGAATGGGCGAGTGTTAGCCGAGCAGCAAGAGAGAGTCGAGAGTAGTTGAATGGGGTATGGGAGAGAGAAGAAGAGAAGTAATGGAGGAGGTGGTGGGGATCAGGAGGTGAGAAGTGTGTGAAGCCATGAAAAGAGTGAAGCTAAGGAAAGCATCAGGAATAGATGGAGTGTGTGGGGAAATGCTAAGGTATGGTGGTGAGATAGTGATTGAATGGGTATGGAAAATGTGTAAACTAGCATGGGAGAAGGGAAGTGTGCCTGATGACTGGAAGACAGGCATAATAGTCCCCCTGTATAAGGGTAAAGGGGAAAGAGAAGTGTGTGGTAACCACCGGGGGATATGTCTTCTAAGTGTAGTAGGGATCAGGTGTACAGTAGGGTAGTGATCGAGAAAGTGAGAGCGAGAACGGAGAAATATGTAGGTGATGAGCAGGGAGGGCTTAGGAAGAGAAGAGGATGTGTAGATCAGAATTTTGCCCTGAAATGTGTTGTGCAGAAATATGTGGAGAAGCGACAACAGTTGTATGGTGCCTTTATGGATTTGGAGAAGACATATGAAAGAGTTGATAGAGAAGGTATGTGGAAAGTAATGAGAATATATGGAGTAGATGGCAAGTTGCTGAAAGCAGTGAAGAACATGCAAGAGGCTGCAAAGGCATCGGTGCGTGTGGAGAATAAACAGAGCGAGTTCTTTGATCTGAATGTTGGGATAAAGCAAGGGTGTGTGATATCTCCATGGTTTATCAATATAAATATAAGGATGGAGTCATGAAAGAAATACAAGGAAGAGCCGTGGATGTTGGTGTACCGCTGATAAGGGAAGGAAACGAGTGGAAGTTGCCTGTACTGCTTTTTCCCGATAATACAGTTCTGATGAGTGATAGTAAATAGGACTTGCAGAATCTGGTAAATATGTTTGGAACAGTGTGTAAAAAACAGAATTTGAAGGTAAATGCAGGGAAGAGCAAGGTTATGGTCTTTGAAAGGGGTGCAGCCACAGAGTGTGAGGTGAGGTTGAAAAGTCAGGGTATGGAGAATGTCAGCTCATTTAAGTATTTGGGCAGTGTGTTGAGTAAAGATGGGAGTATGGATGAAGAAGTGTGGGAGAGGGTGCAACAGGGGAAGAGGGTTGTAGGAATGCTGAAAGCAGTAACAAAGAATAGGGTAGTCAGCATGGAAGTAAAGAATTCCTTGCATGGCAGTGTGGTAATCCCGATATTGACTTATGGGAGTGAAGCATAAATGTTGGTGGAGAGACTCAAACCAAAGTGAGAGGGGTGGAAATGAGTTACTTGAGAAGTGCGTGCGGAGTTACATGGAGGGATAGACAGACGAATGAGGAAGTACTAGAGAGGTGTAGTGTGAATGTACAGTAGATGTGATGAAAAGTGTGAAAAGGAACACCTTGAGATGGTTCGGCCATGTGGAACGTATGGGAAGCGAGAGAATGACTAAGAGAGTGTACGAGAGTGAGGTGGAAGGACAGAGAGGGAGAGGTAAACCAAGTGAAAGGTGGAAGGATGTAGTTAAGAAGTATATGCGTGAAAGCGGTGCTGGAAATGAAGGAGGGACATCGATTGACTGGGGACAGAGGTGCATGAGAGCGTTTCGTTCATGGCCACCCCTTCGGAGATCACGGCATCCGGCAATAGATAGATAGACTATTGTTATAATTATTTGAAGAATCAGTGGGCTGACACTTCGTCAGAGTGAGGGTTGGCGTCCTCTACTTCCCATAGCTCTTTCCATCTCTCTCTCTCTTTCTACATTTCTACATTTCAAATGGCGTAGGGATGTGGCAACCCCAGCGCCCGCCACTATCTGGTGCAGATAGCCTCCTCTGTGGTGAGGGGGGATAATTTTCCACCACCGCATTCTCGTGCGAGGCCTAGAAGAGGGCTGAAGGTGATCGGGGGCGGGGGCTAGGTATCCTTTTCTCCTTAAATAAAATCTACTAAAGAAAAGAGACAGAGATAGGGGCGAGGGAGCATGTTCATGGTGCCGGACCCTAACAATAGAAGCTTTAAATGTGCGTGGATGTGGAATGAATGAGAGGCAAGAAGCCATTGGAAGGTTATTTGAAAGAAGAAAGTATGATGTGCTTGCGATGAATGAAACAAAGATGCAAGGAGAGGGAGAATTGGATTTTGAAAATGTGAAACGTAGAAAGTCTGGAGTAGATGAAGGAGTCAATGCGAATGAGGGAGTGGCTATTACTGTGAAGGAGGAGTTGAGAGAGTTTATAAAAGAGTGAAGAGAGGTGTCATCAAGGCTAATGTGGGTGCAAATGCGGTTTAAGGGGACTACACACCCTCCGACACAAACATATTAATAAAAAAACAAATATTATATCTTTCATCTCGATACTTTTAGCGTATAATCAAATTATCAATGCCGACTTTGTGGGAGCATGAGAATGTGGTACGTCATGACATCATGACGCACGATGTCATGATGTCATGATGATGTCACAACTTCCTGCGGTCTTATTATTTGTCCTAGAGACACCTGCTGTTACATGTAAATACTCGAATACCATACGAAGAGCGTGTAATTTAGTTTTTCTTAAAATTTCCAATACATCATGAGATATCCAGGTCATAAAATGTACGTCGTGCGCTACGTCGCGAAAATCACGATTTTGTTTAATAAAATTCCCCCTGATACTCTAGTTTTTCACTTTATCGAAAAAAACAAAATTACACGATGAAAGCACAACCAATATGTGTTAAGATGAGCGTTTACAAGCAGCTCCAATACAATACAATGGAGTAGTTACACTTGGAAGTTGCCAATATATGATTGTGGGAAATCGCAGACGAAAGTAAAATATATATAACATCTCAATTATTTGGTGGTGTGTCATGAAAAACTGGCTAAGTTACTCATCAAAACTAAGTTTTCTGATTTAGGTATTAGAAGAAACCGTAAACTAGCCAGTAATTTAGGGTAAACTAGGATTTTTCTATATGTAACCTCGTATAATAGGTGTATGTCAGTGTTTTTTTAGGGGAGGGGGGGGGGGTATTGATGTCATAGTGATGTCATATAGGTGTTTATGCCCTCTTATGTTATTCTCCATTGTTGATAAAAGCCTTTTATTTAGACCCCCCCCCCAAAAAAAAAAAAAAAAATCATGACATTTTGGTTGTGTGTTGGTGTGGGGTGGCGGTGGAGGGGGGGGGGGGATGTCATATGGTTGATTATGCCCTCCTATGCTATTCTCCTATGTTGAAAGAAGCATTTTAGACAAACAAAAAATATTATGAAATTTTGGACTGGGGGTGTGTGTGGTCCCCTTAAGGGTGAAAGGTGGGTTTTTGTGAGTGCATATGGGCCAGGAAGTGAAAAGAACACTGAAGAGGTGGAGGGTTTTTGAGTAGATTTGAGGGACTGTCTACAAGGGTTTGAGGAAAATGAAATTGTTGTAGTTTTTAGGGGACCTAAATGTTACGGTAGGAAGTGAGCCTGTTGAGGGAGTCAAAGGTAGTTTTGGTGTGGATGAAGTAAACGAGAGTGAAGAAGATTGATTGGTGTATGTGGAGAGTGTAGAATGAGTGTAAGTAATACGTTCTTAAACAAAAACAAAATTATACACAAGTACACAGTCATGGCATAGACTTGTGAGGGGAGAGATTGTAGAGAGGGCGTTGATGGAATATGTGTTGGTGACATGGGAAAGATTGTGTAGACTGCTGGATGTGTATGTGCTGAGAGGTGAGGCCAAGGGTATGTCTGATCATGATCTGGTGGAGGGAAAGCTGAGAGTAAGGAGTTACAGAAGAATGCGAGACAAGCGTGAAGTAAGAGAGGTAATATACGTTAGTGAATTAGAGAAAAGTACAAAAGTGAGGGAGTACAAGGAAAGACTAAATGAAAAATGGACGGAAGTGAGAGAGATGGGAGAGGGAGAAGTAGAGGATGAATGGAAATAGTTTAAGGAAGGAGTGAAAGCAAGCGCTGAGGAAGTATGTGGTAAACGGAAAGTAGGAGGCAGAGGTATCAGGAAGGGAAGCGAGTGGTGGAATGATACGGTCAAAAAGGCAGTTGAGGAAAAGATACAGTGTTTTGAGAGGGTTTTATAGGATGGTAGTGTTGAGGTATGGGAGAGGTACAAGGAAAAAAGGAGAGAGGCGAAATGGAAGATTAGAGAAGTGAAGAAAAATTGAAAATGAAAGGTGGGGTCAAAGATTGAGTGAGAATTTTGAGGAAAGAAAGATGTTCTGGAAGGAGATAAATAGAGGAAGGAAAGAAGAACAAAAGATGGAAGAGTCGGTGAAAGATGCAAATGGAGAGTGACTAGTGGAAAGAGAGCAAGTGAGGAAAAGATATATTGAGTATTTTGAATCTTTGCTAAATGTAAGAGATAAAAGGGAGGAAGTGATTGAAGCAGTGGTTGATGGCGATAGGTTATCCAGACCACCCAGGTGGCAGGGAATGAACGAAAGGATTTAGAATTAGGTGAAAGAAGCAGGGAGACAAATGAGAGCGGGAACAGCAGAAGGCATGGATGGTATTGCTGTGGAGTGTTTTAACCCCCGTCGGACGGGGACATTTGTAATGTTTACGTCCTGGCAGGCGGGCAGATTTACCCTAAGCGAGCATCATTCCATGCTCTTTTTCATGCATAAACAAGAGCCAGAGTGTAATACAATTATGTATCCGTGAAAGGGCGATAATAGAGCTTTCCAATGACACCTGAATCATCCTTGTATGACAACGGGTTCGCTTGCAACTATGTTGCAACGCGAGTACAAAAACCCTAAAATACGGTAATTTCCCAAGATTTTACCCTATATAGCGAGACGAAGAATATGTACACATGTTGTGGTGCTATCCGTGGCAGGACTGGGTCAACGCTGAACGGTCAGAGCCCATCCGCAGTCCTCCAACCCCGTGTGACTCTCTCATATTTCCGATAATATGCACAAATTCCTTGCTACTTAACCCGGTGAGACCCAGCGTCGCACGTGTTGCGTCGGCAGTGTTTGATCACCAACTCCCAGCGACGCATCACGTGCGTCCGACATATAAAAAACACTTATGTGGCTCGTAAGGTAGGAAATGGCGGGAGAATAGGAGGGGGAGGTACCGTAGTGTGTGTGGGAGCCGGGCCAGTAGGTGTGAGCGGGCCGAGACAGCCGCGCGGCTGGTGGTGGTGGGCTTAGTGGGGATAGTTTACACCCTTAGTTCACCGCCACTTTGAACCTTCATTACTCCGGTCGTATGGGAGCTAGAGGCTTGAGATTTATGTGAGACACTCCTTAGGATGTATGCCGTACAATGCCATACTCAGTTTTTACCCTAGTGCTCCCGGGCGGGTGGTCATGCGGGGGAGACGAACTATTGAAACCCCCCTCCCGCCCCCCAAATGACCGAAATGATTTTTTTTTTATTTTTGTCTTCATTTCTCACCATTCTCTTCCATTTTGGCTCAACAAATTTTTTTGAGGCTCCCCCACCCCCCCAAAAAAAAATGTCCGAGGTTATTTTTTTTTATTTTTTTTTCATTTCTCATCCTTGTCTTCCATTTTAGCAAACAAAAAAAAAGAAGTGAAAATGGCTTGGGACTGGGGTGAACAAAATATTATAACTAGCCGGGGCTCAACGGGTTAAGTAGTCAGCCTCCTTTGGGCATAGGTTCTCTAAAGTTACTTAAGTCGTCAGCCGTGAAACAAGGGTTAAGAAGGGTGGGGATGTGATAATAGATTGGCCGGTGAGACTATTCAATGTGTGCTTTGTTGTGTCAATTGTACCACTAGACTGGAGGAGTGCATGTATTGTGCCGTTGTACAAGGGGAAGGGAGACTGGCGGGAGCGTTCAAGTTATAGAGGTATTAGTTTATTATCAGTTGTTGGAAAGCTGTATGGCAGGGTGTTGATAGAGCAGATAACAAAGGGTACAGAAGGTGTAATAGGAGAAGAGAAATGCGGTTTTAGGAGGGGAAGAGGTTGTGTGGATAAGATGTTTGCATTAAGGCAGCTATGCGAGACGTATTTAGAGAAGCATAATGAGATATTTTGGGCTTTTATGGATTTGGAAAAAGTGTATGATCGTGTGGATCGAGAAGCAATGTGGAAGGTACAGTACTAAGGATTTATGAAAATCGAGGAAATTTGTTAAGAGCAGTCAAGAGATTTTATGAAGAGAGCAGAGCGTGTGTTAGAGTAGGAAATTAGTTAAGTGACCGGTTTGAGGGAAATGTAGGTCTGCGACAGGGTTGTGTAATGTCACCGTGGTTGTTTAATGTATACATGGATGGTGTGGTGAGGGAGATGAAAATGAGAACTATGGGTAGAGGATTAGGTTTAGTAGGAAAGATAGGTAGGGATTGGGAGTTCAACCAGTTGCTGTTTGCTGATGATACAGCATTGGTGGTGGATTCTGAGGAGAAACTGCAGCGAGTAGTCAAAACGTTTGGTGTGGTATGTGGGAGGAGGAAGCTGAGGGTGAACTTCAATAAAAGTAAAGTGATGGTGTGTAATAAAGGTGCTCGTAGGGTGAATCTAGATGTGCCGCTGGATGGGGAAATACTGTAACAAGAAGAGTGTTTTAAATATCTGGGAGGAGTGATAAGCAAGGACACAGGTGAGGAAATGGAGGTAAAACAGAGAGTATGTGAAGGAAAGAAAATTTTCGGAGCAATGGGAAGTATGTGGAAGGTGAGAAATCTCTGAATGAAAGCTAAAAGTGCAATGTATCAAGGGATAGTTGTACCAACAGTAAAGTATGGGGCTGAGACATGAGCTCTAAAGGCAAAAGAGAGAAGAAAGGTGGATGTGATGGAGATGAGCTGCTTGAGGAGTATATGTGGAGTGATTTCGTAGAGACAGATTGAGGAATGAAGAGGTATGTAGGAGAGTGGGACAACAGGAACTGTTGTCAGCCAGAGTGGACAGAAGGGTGCTGTGCTGGTATGGACATGTTAAGTGAATGGGAGATGAAAGGCTTACAAAGAGAATATATGAGTCAGATACAAGGGGAGGTAGTGGGGTAGGAAAACCTCCGTTGAGATGGAGAAAGATTGTGTAGTACAAGTGTTGGGAGATAGAGAGATAATTGTAAAACAGGCAAGAGTAGTGGTAATAAATAGGAATCAATGAAGAATGCTTGTGAATAGATGAGTAATAACGCGGTTGTTGGGGTGAGGTGGTCAAGCGCCAGTTGGACTAGATAATAGTCTGTCTGGCGCCTGGCCTGGGGAGCCGGTGTAATTATGAAGGGTTATGCCAGGATGTGAGTTGGGTGGGCATTGTGGTGTGTTCCGCTGTGTGTCTGCCCACTGAGACCGGAACTTCTCTGGGAGGTCTGGGGCTGGAGAAATGCTGGGTCTCTGGGTCTTCTCCGGGGCGACCTAGATGTTCATGAATATATATTTTTTTTTTTTTATGTTGTGATGTGTTGTCCCTGTTCGGGCTCTGTCTTGAGTCGGCCACCAACTCGAGAATCGGACTCGGGACCCACAAACAGGACGACAGTGCTCTATTACTGTACTATAAAGAAGGTTAAAGGTTTAGCACACACTCTTCGTACATATCCCTTGTCGATATAATATAGGAACATGCACTAAACCACTAAACACTAAACACTAAAACTAACTTCACTATGAGAGTCCAATGGAAGAAATGAAACACGTAGATAAAGTATTATGAAAGAAATGCCAATGAACAAGACATTATTTTTAAATCATTATAATATTATGCAAACGTCCTTAACCCGGGAAGCGCTTTGCGATGGTATTTGAAACGTCCCGCCAGGCAAAGTTAATTTGGTTCATGCCCGACGAAAATCGCAATTTTACAATAAATATCGTTGCTACTTATTCATATGCGCCTATTTTACATTTAATATGAAGATATTAACATGTAAGAGCAATAAAACAAGTGGAAATAGTATTTGGAGGGTGAAAAAGAAGTATTATTGCCGTCCGATCGTATCAGGAGGAGAGAGCCGCGCGGTGTATATCCGTCCCTCCCAAGCTCTTAAGCGGCAATGACGGGCTTTGACGGCTCTAAGTAGAAGTCTCTTTGTTGCTAGGATCTCTAGCCGCCTCGCCCGTGTTATAGAGACGGTGTGAGGTAAATTTGCGCCGAAAATTACCCGATAAAAGGGGGATTAAGAGGAAAAATAGGTGCTAATTGAGGAGGGAGGGGGAAAGAGGGTTGGAACACATGTGGAGGAGTGATAGGAGGTATGGAGGGGAATTATCTCACTTAATCTCATATTGCTTTGTTTTGAGTGCCAGTGGGGTGTTTTGAAAGGCATTTTTTATCCCTAACCTCTTAAGAGTCCCGTCGCCTTCGCCCAGTAAAACCTCTTAACCCGGGAACGGCGAAAACACTCTTAAAAGGTTTTGGTGGGCAAGGGCGAGTGTGGTAAACTATCAATGGAAGTTAATTATCTCTAAGCTATAATAATTCAAACTACTCAATCTAAATTAAAATTACTCCATATCTAAATTGAATTCAATCTGAAACAAGCTAATTTATATCTAAAGGTCTCACATAATATTTTATATATAAGGTAAGGTTATAAGGGTTAAAAATATCCAGGAATTAACTCACCAATAGCTCCACGTGGCAACGAGACAAAGGATAACTTTACCCAAGATGGCGGACAATGGGGAAGCAAGACACCGGCCCTGAGGCTCGAGTCAAGTGAAAGAAAGAATCAAATGAATATATGGGAATGGACATGAATACTTATGCTTATCTGTCAGTCAGTTATGGAGTCGATGAGAGCGTCGTGATGGTGTAGATGTATGTATTGCTGTCAGTGTATTGTGATTAGAGGCACAAAAGCTCGATCAACTGAGGGCGGAAATTAGATGTTAACTGGTCGGTGTTCGTGAAGGCTCTGAGCTCTCTTCCTCAGAGTCACACCTTGCTGCCTTGGCAAACGCCAGGAGCCCAAATTATCGTACCAGATTATTGCTCAATACGATAAATTATATTAATATATACGATAAATTCATATATACTACATAAGACCATGTCAATATTGCTTAATAGCATATTAGGCTTTTTATAATCTTAACTTACTTACAATCTTATAATATACGATCTACTCATCCTACGCCGTGCAGCGGGAACGACCGTGACGTCACAGAGATGTACGGGATCACAAAAGAGGTATACCCTATCGTATTTACACGATAACGAGGAACCTCTTACGAGGTAAGGCTTAAAAAATTTTTTTAAAAGGCCCCAGTAGCACTTAAAACAAGTGAAATGGTGATTAGGTGAGATAATTCCCCACCATACCTTCTATCACTCCTCCACATCTGTCAAATTTCCCCTCCTTTCCTCCCCCCCCCTTCAATTATCACCTATTTTCCCTGTTATTCCCTTATTCATTGGTATATTTTCGTGTCAACATCTCTAAGCCGGTTCTATGGTGACGTCAATGTGACTAGCGAGTGTGTTGCGTAAGGTAGGGTGC
This sequence comes from Paralithodes platypus, assembly GCA_032716605.1. Lineage (NCBI taxonomy): Eukaryota > Metazoa > Arthropoda > Malacostraca > Decapoda > Lithodidae > Paralithodes > Paralithodes platypus. The sequence goes on along the minus strand of CM064522.1, from coordinate 19,871,971 downwards.
GGGTGAATGAGTCAGTCAAGCTTCAGGCATTGCGAGGGGAAGGTCTGCTTCGCTCTGCTCCACAATTCATGAATGGATCGGCCGACCATAATTCGCGATTTTGACCATCCAAACACTATTCCCACTTGTTTTGTTGTTGTTACATGTTACTATCTTCATATTAAACATAAAATAGGCGCATATGAATAAGTAATAACGATATTTATTGTAAAATGACAATTTTAGGTGGGAATGGGGCCTAATATTGTCGCCTGGCGGTAGGGTGTTCACTACACATAGCTCGCGCTTAACGGGTTAAGAGTCTCGGTTCCTTTCCCGGGTTAACATCTAATAACTTTAGTGCATTCCACGACCTGTTTGCCACTATAATTAAATGCCAAGACATAATTTTCATTTGATTATGGCTAACAAAAGGCCATTAAAATAAGCTTAAGAAGGACCTCTAGGAATTAAAGGGTTTCTTACTATCTCCATTAACACTCTAACACCCACATATCCTTCTTAACCCCTCCAATCCCAGCGACGACTATAGTCGTCAGTAGATAAGTAACTCCCCAGTCCCAGCGACGGATATAGTCGTCAGTAATGTTCTTTCCTTGTAACTGCCTGTACAAGGCTGTACCAGTTACCACGACCGTTTAAGCACTGCTCCCGTTATGGCAACATTTTCTCAGCTTATATGAGACCCACTGAAGGGTGGGAGGGCCAGTGTTGCCTCATCTCTGGAGGTGGAAAGGTGGTCTCTCCTGCCATTTTGGCCAAATTGCTTAGGACTGCTGGGGACTTTTATTACTGTATCCTATGGTACAGTACGGGTTAAGCTGCAGTAATCATCCAACTGTTGACCAAATAATCTTGAGGAAGGTGTCATAAACTACTGAATGGGTTTAGTAAGAGGTGGCACACTGGAAAATAGAAGCTGTTTTTTCTCACATCTCTTACATTATATATCCTCATATTTACATCCCGAAACACATACTACTTAATCACTATCTACTTACAAATTACTCACCACAACACTATTAACCTCTCTCAACACACTTCCAGGCGCACCCTTCATATAAACCATCTCCCTGGGTCAGGCTCCTGATGAACTATTATCTAGTCCAACTTGCGCCCGACCCCTTCCCCTGAATGATCACATGTTCACTCATCTATTCACAAACATTCTCCATTGATTCCTGTTTATTACCACTTCCCTTGCCTGAGCTATAGTCATTCCTCTATCATCCAAAGATTGTCTTACACAGTTTCTCCATCTTAATGTGGGTCTTCCTGCCCTTCTATCTCCCCTTGTATCTGACTCACATATTCTCTTTGTAAGCCTTTCATCTTCCATTCGTTCAACATGACCATACTAGCTCAGCACCCTTCTGTCCACTCTGGCCGACAAATCTACCTGCTGCCCCACTCTCCTACGTATCTCTTCATTCCTCAATCTGTCTCTACGAGTAACTCTACACATACTCCTCCAGCAGCTCATATCCATTACATCCAGCTTTCTTCTCTCCTTTTCCTTCAGAGCCCATGTCTCAGCCTCATACATCACTATTGGCACAACAATTCCTTGATACATTGAACTTTATACTTTCATTCCGAAATTTCTCACCTTCCAATTTTTTTTTTTTTATGTGAGTGAGGGAGACACAAGGCAAAACTGCCTGTATCGAGTGCCTCCTCCAGAATTCAAAAAGTGACAGGGCCAAAATCAAGGGACGTTCGAGCCAAAATGCCTGGACACACAGAGTTTGAAGCAATTTATGTCATAGGAAGATGGAAAGACTGATTGTTGAGTGGGCGGGAGTTAATGATACAAAAGGCTTTCCTCTCTACTTTGGCTAGGAGTGCGGTGTGAGAGGATCCTCTCCACACATGTGAACAATACTGATTTACCAATGTAAGTAGCGGGGTACCCCAGGGATCGGTACTAGGACCAATTATCTTTCTAATTTACATCAACAACATAGATGAGGGTCTCACCTGTACAATCTCAAAATTTGCTGACGATACAAACATTGCAAATAGCGTACTCTCAATAGAACAAGTTGACGATATGCAACACAATCTAGATAAGTTGTCATGTTGGGCCCAAATTTGGCAAATGAGTTTCAATGCGGATAAATGTAAAGTACTACATATTGGATACCAAAATGAGAAAGCAAACTATTCGATGAATAGCAATCAACTTAAGAATGTAAACAGAGAAACTGATCTGGGAATAACCATATCGAGTAACCTAAAACCGAGTCAACAAAGTTGTTAAAAAGGCAAACAAAGTAATTGGCTTTATAGGCAGGTCATTTGAGCATAAATCCAAAGAAGTTATCCTAACCTTTTACAATTCCTTAGTCCGCCCCTTCTGGAATACTGCGTTCAATCCTGGTGCCCTTATTACCAAAAAGATATAGCCAAGCTAGAACGAGTTCAACGTAGAGTTACCAAAATGATACCTAGCCTAAAGAACAAACCATACGAGGAGCGTCTTAGATAATTAAATCTATTTCCTTTAACCCAGTGCAGATTACGAGGCGACTTAATTCAAGTGTTCAAAATCATCAAAGGCATCGACAATATGAACTGTAGTAAGTACTTCACTGTCAACCATTACACGCGGGGAAACGGTTGCACAATAATTGGTAAATATTTTAACTAACACGAATCTAAGAATTTCTTCTTCAATCGAGTTGTCAACTTGTGGAATGGGCTTCCCCGAGACGTTATAGACTGCATCACCGTTGATTCATTTAAACTTCGCCTAGACAAATATCTCGCATCAAACCCGCGACTGACTGCGTTTGTAAATTAATAACTTTATTTTATCCCCCCCTCAGTTACTAACCCATCTGTCCCCTACTAACTTCCTAATCCTGCCACGGACATTAGTTCCAGGGCAGTAGTTCCCTTTCCAATGTTCCCTTACCCACTCTAAACCACTGTTTGGACACTTGATCATCAGTGTTTTGGAGGACAAGCAGCCTAGAAGGGTCACTAGACCTGTTGTTGCTTGATTTCCTTTGTACTCCTTTGTACAAGGATGCACTGTGCCCCTGTACAGAGCAAGAAGCTGTGCAGGGGTAAAGAACCCCTTGAGGCCAGTTGAGCACACCCAGCTTCTGGGAGGCTGCCTTAGCAAGACTGGTCATATGGTCCTTCCAAGTGAGAGTAGAAGAAAACGAGACACAGAGAATATTGAGAGAAGATGAAGGATTGATTTTTGTATTGTTGAAGTGTAAGGGATAGTCCTCTGGGAGTCCCGGACGGGTAGTTAGATGAAGAAATTGGGTTTTGGAAGCATTAAAGGTAACACGATTTTCTCTGCCCCAATTGGAAATAGTAGTTAGATCAGAAGATAAGTGTTGCATGGCTTCATTACGTTTGTCTTTGAGGGATTGCTGGCTGTGAGAAGACATTTATGAAAATTAGAAAGAGAATGGGAGATAGGACAGAGTCCTGAGGAACACCGGAGATGATAGGATGAGGAAGTGAGCGATGGCCGTCCACAACCGCAGCTATGGAACGGCCGGAAAGGAAATTATAGACAAAGGCACAGATGGAGGGTTGGAAACCGAAGGAGGAGAGTTTAGAAATTAAAGATTTGTGCCAGACTCTATCGAAGGCCTTCGATATGTCTAGTGCAATAGAAAAGGTCTCACCGAAGTCCCGAAAGGAGGATGACCAAGAGTTAGAAAGATATGAAAGAAGATCACCAGTAGAGCGACCCTTTAGGAAGCCATGCTGGCGATCTGAAAGTAGATTATGAGAAGAGAAATGCTTAAGAAATTTGGAAGCAAGAATAGTTTAACCCTTTCGCTGCGGGTGACGTTCCGGAACGTCCTGGCAAGTTACAGCAATTTACAGGCTTTAGAAGCCTGTACAAACTGTAAAAATTGAGTGTCAGTGGGCGGGAGCGTAAGGGGCCCACCTCCGACCCTCAGAGCACCGAGCGGCTCACTGATGTTGAGTGTGTCTCGCGCGGGCCTCTCTCTGTCTCTTTCAACAGTGTAGCCATTCGAGCGAATGTTACATAATAGCGGGTTTCCCGCGTTTCGCTGGCACCACTGCGGGTTAACCAGACCACGTACGGGGCCCGTTCTGGTGTCATTTTGAAGCTATTCTCACCTAGTTTTCGGCAGAATACACTTCATTTAATGCAGATGCTTGATTTATCATTCAGGAGTGCCTGAATATGCCCTAAATAGCCCAAAATAGGCCGCAGCCAAAGGGTTAAAAACTTTAGAGATACAAGAGATGAGAGCAGTTGGACGATAGTTGAAGGGTTGAGAGCGGTCACCCTTCCTTGCTCCGAAAACCTTCCTTCCTTCACACACTCTCTTTTACCTCCATTTCCATACCTCCACTCCTGATTATCGTTCCTCATAGATATTTAAACCACTCTATTTGTTCCAATATTTCCCCATCCAGCCTCACATCTAGATTTACCCTACGATTACCCCTATTAAACACCATTACTTAACTTTTATTGACGTTCACCTTCAAATTCCTCCTCCCACAAACCACACCAACCTCTTTGACTACCCGCTGCAGTTTCTCCTTAACCCTCTCCGACAAATGACGCGATTTTGAGCCTATTAGGGATACTTTAAAGCCTTTGTTACCATTAGTGGTATTTAGAAACCTTTAGTTTAGTTACTTCAACCTCTGCAGTTGTCTTTGAGTTAGCTGTGGGCAGAAAACTAATTTTGGAGAGGTAATTATAAGAGTGAGAGAACTCTATTTCTTATTGCTAATCTGGCAACCTCTGCATCACATGTGCGCGAAAGGGTTAAAATCCGCCACCAACGCTGTGTCATCAGCGAAAAGCAACTGATTCAACTCCCAATCTCTACCATTCTTTCCTACTAAACCCAATACTCTTCCCATAGTTCTCATTTTCATCTCCCTCACCACACCATCCATAAATATATTAAACAGCCATGGTAACATTACACAACACATTACACATACGTAAACCTACATTTACCTCAAACCATTCACTCAACTCACCATTTCCTACTCTAACACACGTTCTGCTGCCTTCATAACAAACTTTTAACTGCTTTTAACAAATTTCCTCCAATTTCATAAATCCTTAACACCTTCCACATTGCTTCATGATCCACACGATCAAACGCTTTTTCCAAATCCATAAAAGCCCAAATTATCTCCTTATGCTTCTCTAAATACTTCTCGCATAACTGTCTTACTGCAAAAATCTGATCCACGCACCCTCTTCCTCTCCTAAAACCGCACTGCTCTTCTCCTACATGTAAGTACATGTAAGTCTTCTTACATGTAAGTAACTCACAAGATACCGTAATTTTTGGCGACTTTAATTTACCTGTGACCAAGTGGGGCGATACTCTTACTTCACACTCCGGACATGACTTGTATACGAACTTGCAAGAGAGTTCGCTTTATCAATTTGTTCGAATGCCGACCCGTGGTAATAACGTTCTTGACATTGTACTTGCAACAAAAGAAGAATTGATAGAGAATTTGAATGTTGGTGATGAATTCAGTAACAGCGACCATCGTACGATAACTTTCACTTTAAAGTTTACTAGTAACGAACCAAATAGTAGCATCGAAAAAGTCCCTAATTTCAAGAAAGCAAACTTCCATAAACTTAGAGCTATGTTTAAAGAAACTGACTGGAGCTTTTTAATTAACAATAACGACATAAATACATCTTGGAAGTTATTCGAAACCACTTACCTAAAAGCAGTGCAAGACTGCATACCATCGAAAATACGGCGTCCAGGCCATAATAATAAGCCCAAATGGTGGAATAAAGATATTTCAAACTGCCTGCTTGCTAAAAATGTGCTAATGATAGATTAAAATCCTCACAAAATGACGAAGAACGGGTGAAATTTGTAGAGCTACGACGCAAAGCCAAAAAGTTAATTAAGCAAAGTAAAAAGACCTTAGAGTTACATATTGCGAATCAAAGTAAAACAAACCCGAAAGAATTCTATAGTTATATCAGAAAGAAAAAAGTAGTTACTTCAACTGTTGGACCGTTAGTCGATGAAAAAGGAGAATACACCAAAGACGAAGTACAAATGAGTAATGCCCTCAATACCTTCTTTGCATCAGTTTTTACAACAGAAGACCTCAGTGATATCCCTACACCATCGCCGATTCAGATTGATAATTCAGATGTTCTAAGCAATATCACCGTTACAGAGAGAGAAGTATTGAATTGTTTAGATAAACTCAAGGTAAATAAAACGCCAGGACCTGATACAATCTCGCCTAGAGTTCTAAAGGAAGCTAAGGATGAGCTCTCCAAACCACTGACATTACTATTCAATAAATCCTTGCAGTCTGGAACTATGCCTGATCAGTGGAAGCTAGCCAACGTAACACCGATATTCAAAAAAGGCAGCAAATCCCTACCCAGTAACTATCGTCCAATTAGCTTAACCTCAGTTGTATGTAAAATGCTAGAAACGGTCATACGAGACAGACTCGTAAATCACTTGGAGGAAAATAACATACTTAAAGATACTCAACACGGCTTTCGTAAAAAACGTTCCTGTTTAACAAACCTCTTAGACTTCTTCCACGATATCCTCAACCTCTACGATGAGAGTAAAGCTGTAGATATTATATACCTTGATTTTCAAAAGGCCTTTGACAAAGTTCCCCACAAACGTTTACTGCTAAAACTAAAAGCGCATGGAATACAAGACGGTGTGTTGAAATGGATAGAAAATTGGCTCAGCAACAGAAAGCAAAGGGTAGTCATAAACGGTAAGGCATCTAAATGGACCAATGTAAGTAGCGGGGTACCCCAGGGATCGGTACTAGGACCAATTCTCTTTCTAATTTACATCAACGACATAGATGAGGGTCTCACCTGCACAATCTCAAAATTTGCTGACGATACAAAAATTGCAAATAGCGTACTCTCAAAAGAACAAGTTGACGATATGCAACACAATCTAGATAAATTGTCATGTTGGGCCCAAATTTGGCAAATGAGTTTCAATGCGGATAAATGTAAAGTACTACATGTCGGATACCTAAATGAGAAAGCAAACTATTCGATGAATGGCACTCAGCTTAAGAATGTAAACAGAGAAACTGATCTGGGAGTAACAATATCGAGTAACCTAAAACCGAGTCAACAATGTTCAGAAGTTGTTAAGAAGGCAAACAAAATAATTGGCTTTATAGGCAGGTCATTTGAGCATAAATCCAAAGAAGTTATCCTAACCCTTTACAATTCCTTAGTCCGCCCTCTTCTGGAATACTGCGTTCAATCCTGGTGCCCTTATTACCAAAAAGATATAGCCAAGCTAGAACGAGTTCAACGTAGAGTTACCAAAATGATACCTAGCCTAAAGAACAAACCATACGAAGAGCGTCTTAGAGAATTAAATCTATTTCCTTTAACCCAGCGCAGATTAAGAGGCGACTTAATTCAAGTGTTCAAAATCATCAAAGGCATCGACAATATGAACTGTAGTAAGTACTTCACTATCGACCAATCTAATTACACGCGGGGAAACGGTTGCAAAATTATTGGTAAATCTTTTAACTCGCACGAATCTAAGAATTTCTTCTTCAATCGAGTTGTCAACTTGTGGAATGGGCTTCCCCGAGACGTTATAGACTGCAGCACCGTTGATTCATTTAAATTCCGCCTAGACAAATATCTCGCATCAAACCCGCGACTGACTGCGTTTGTAAATGAATAACTTTATCCTCCCCTCAGTTACTAACCCATATGTCCCCTACTAACTTCCTAGTCCTGCCACGTTAGTGGCAGGGCAGTAGTTCCCTTTCCAATGTTCCCTTACCCACTCTAAACCACTGTTTGGACACTTGATCCTCAGTGTTTTGGAGGACAAGCAACCTAGAAGGGTCACTAGATCTGTTGTTGCTTGATTTCCTTTGTACTCCTTTGTACTCCTTTGTACTCCTATTGCAACTTCCATACACTTTATTATCCTCTCTATCAACACCCTGCCATACAGCTTTCCAACCACTGATAATAAACGAATACTTCTATAACTTGAACACTCCTGCCGATCTCCCTTCCCCTTGTACAACTGCACAATACATGCACTCCTCCAGTCTATTGGTACCATTGACACAACAAAGCACACATTGAAGAGTATCACCAACCAATCTATAATCACATCGCTACCCTGCTTTATACACTCCACAGCAATACCATTCAAACCTTCTGCTTTTCCCGCTCTCATTTGTTTCACTGCTTCTTTCACCTCATTTTCCTCAATCCTTTCATTCATTCCCTGCCACCTGGGTGGCATGGGTAACCTATCTCCATCAAACTCTGCTTCAATCACTGGTTCTCTTCCATCTCTTGCATTTAGCAAAGAATAAAAATATTCAGCATATCTTTTCCTCACTTCAACTCCTTCCACTAGTAATTCTCCATTTGCATCTTTCACTGACTCTTCCCTCTTTTGATCACCTTTCCTTACTCTATTTACCTCCTTCCAGAACATCTTTCGTTCTTCAAAATGCTCACTCAACCTTTGACCCCACCTTTCGTTTGCATCTTTTTCGCATTTCTAATTCTCCATTTTGCCTCTTTCCTTTTCTTCTTGTACCTCTCCCATACCTCAACACTACCATCCTGTAAAACCCTCTCAAAACACTGTCTCTTCTCCTCAACTGCCTTTCTCAATGTATCATTCCAGCACTCGTTTCCCTTCCTGATACCTCTGCCTCTTACTTTACTTTTACCGCATAATACCTCTGCACTTGCTTTTACTCCTTCCTTAAACTGTTGCCATTCAACCTAAACTTCTCCGTCTTCCATCACTCTCACTTCCATCCACTTTTCATTTAGTCTTTCCTTGTACTCCCTCTCTTTTGTACTCTTCTCTAACTCACTAAATGTTATTATTTATATATATATATACCGGTATATATATATATATATATATATATATATATATATATATATATATATATATATATATATATATATATATATATATATATACCGGTATATATATTTATATATGTAAACCGATATTACCAAACAGATTTAATACCAATTTAAGAATCCTAGGTCGCAGAGTTGGGTATGATGGGGGTTTTTCTTCGTAAATGTGAAAACTGCACATCTACTTTATTATTAATACTATTAATATTATTGTTGTTCAGTTTTCAATTAACTTATCATAATATTCCACAATGTTCATGCTACTATATATATTGTCAAATTTCGGGAGATGTTTCTCACTAAAATTCAGCCTAGCCTAGGCCCGCGCCACTGTCTTTGTAGTCATTAGTGTACAGTCGCGCTAATAAGTGATTTATCGGCACAAAGTATGTTTTGATCAATAATTGATATCTGCAATATGTAAGTTTAATTTCTTCATATAGCCTAGAGTGAAATATACAAACTTTTTCCAACTCTTAACCACGTGTCGGAGTTTTTTCGTATTATCTTTAACGGCCTTGTGACAGAGGAACTTCAATGTGGGAGCTTCTAGAAACCTGATGGGAGCTTCTAGAAACCTGATGGGTGGTGCCCCACTCGAAGCAAAAGTAAGTGAGAATATAGTTGGGTCCAGAACCTCAATTCCGTGACCATTCTCTGGCTAATATGTGTTGACGACTGATTTGACTTCTATGAACCTTTTATAAAAAAAAATAGATTGCTTAGCAAACTATATAACTACTTTTTTGAGAGTAGTCTTCTGGAGTACATACTGTTGCTTTTCCATAGCTTTACCCACCCTGGGATTTCTGTAGTTTAGCCTTTTCAATCAGATGATGAAAAGTTTGTTTGGTTTTACTACCTGCAGACAATTTTCTTTTTCTGTGGAGGGACCTGTAGGTATTATTAGGTTAACACCCACACTGTGGGCATAATTGCCCGAAATTACTTTCATGCCATTCTCATTTTCCTGCATTAGGAAGAGCCAGAGCTTAACACAATTATATATCCATGAAAGTACAATGATAGAGCTTTACAATGACACCTGAATCATACCTGTTCGACATCTGTTTATCTTGCAATGATCTTGCAAATGAAGGCCAAAATCGGTAAAAAAAGGGGCAATTCTTGCTGTTTTTGCTATGTGTGACAGTGCACATGGGTGAGACAGCCGTCTCTTGCACTCAGTGTGTGCTCGCTCGCTGTGGTGAGCGGTTGGAGCCCCCCTATTCTTCTTCCAACACCGTGCCCGTCATATCACGGGCACCGTACAGAAGGGGTTAAAGACTACCTCAATTAACCCTATTACTTCGATAAGCTCTTCCTATCTTGAATGGAGAAGAGGATAGCTAAGTATTATAGTTTTTCCATTGTCTGACTAAAAGCATGGCAAGCTGTTAGTCCTCATATGATTGTAACTCTACTTCCTTGAAATATATTTACCCTCTTTGTAATGTTGAAATTACACTATTTTATTGTATTGAACGTTAAAATATATTTGCCATATTTATGGGTACAAATAATCAATCAATCATCAATTCTTGCTTTGCTTTATTTTACCTTTTTCTTTTAATTAACCCGGGAGCTGCGGGGAGACTCTTAAGAGTTCCCCCGGCGCACTGCGGGAAGACTCTTAAGAGTCAGAGAAAATAAAAATCAACTTTTGACATCGAAAAAAAAAAAAAAATTTATATTTTTTTTTTTTATTTTTTTATTTTTTTTTGGCCCCTGGGCCATGCAAAATCTCAGTCCTCTACCTCCCCTCCTTCCCCACTTTCCTCCTCTCCTTCAGTTATCACCTATTTTCCCTGTTATTCCCTTATTCTGAGGTATATTTTCGTGCTAACATTAGAAATCCGATTGGAGGGTGTGGTCATCACTGATAGCAAGCGAGTGCAAGAGAGAGAGAGAGAGTATCGATCGACTGCGTCTCAGTGGCCTTGGGGGAAATTGGCGGGAAAGCAGATTGCCTCACCCATACATTATACAACTCGCGGGCTATATCTCCGATTTTGACCATCCAAACGCTGTTTTCACTCGTTTTATTGTTGTTTCAGGTTAATACCTTTATAATCAACCCATAATAGGCGCATATGGATAAATATTAATGCTATTAATGGCACAATGAATATTTTAGTGACGGAAACACCTCAAATACGTCAGCACAGGGGGACGTTTCCAATTACCCCCATGCGCACTTCAGAGGTTAATAGATTAGCATTTCCTTTGTTTATAGAGTTCAGGTTCATAATAGTTGCCTTTTGCCATCCAACCAAAACTACACTAACTTCATTGTATTATATTTCAATTAAGATTTTCATTACTAATATCTCTGGATTTAAACTTTTCTCATATTTTCATGTTCTCTTGATTTGGTTTATTATCCCTGTGGTGCCAAATCTCCCGGTTCATTCCACAAGAGTTGTAAGGTATGAATGTCAGTCGAAACAGCAAGCAGAAGAGAGGTGTGGTTTTGCAAATCCCGCAGCCAATCAGCATGCGGCATTGCCTGTGAGAATGGAGGAGTTTTACAAGCCGTCTTGCTCTGCCCACCAGCGCGCTGAATGGTCGGTTACATACCCACAGCTTTCACGACTGTCCTACACTCTGTATCCTGTCAATAATGAGTGCATCTTCCTTCTGTCAAGTTTCTTTCTCTCGCAAGCCCCGAGAAAACAAGGAAAAACCACTGCCGGGACACTATTACTAAGAGGGGAAGCCAATTAAGCGAGAAGAAGTAGATCAAAGCAGCCGCCTGGGGGAAGATGTTGCAGTCCACCCGGCTCGACCTATCAGCGCACTGGCTGGCGTGACGGGCGGGTATATTATAAGGAGGGGACGGAGCATGACGGGGGTATATTCATCGAGAGGCTCCCATAGCCACATTCTAGAAGAAGCTGACTTTCACGCCTTTCCTTGATCTGCTTACCCAGCTACCAGAGCTGAACATCGCCCCTGCTGATGACGACTTCTTCTGGTCCGACTACAGATGACGATGGCCTAACGACCATCTCAGCTGCCAGCTCGACACAGAAGGAAAAGAAGAAGAAGAAGCCCCCCAAACCCTAAGTAACTCAGCCCGAATCCTGCCTTCCTTGTCCCTCCAGTTACTGTTGCTCATTAGTGTGCTCATTATCCACTATCGAACTCATTCCCACGCATGCTGAGTTAAGCCTCGGCACCTTTTCCTCCCACTAACTTTTTCCTTCCACCTTTGAAAACCACTCTTCATTACCCCATCCTTGTTTCGCTTCCCCACTTGCCTGTACACTTTTCGTTTCGTGACAGGGGCAGACTACAGAACGGCACAGGCCGGTCAACATCAACTCTCTGGGTGCTACCTCCCCTCGCATCCTATCCCTACCACCGTAGATGGGATTAATGGAAGAAAGCGAGAACAGCAAATAGAAGAAGAATAGAGGCTACTGCAAGAGTTGAAGAGCCGAATCGCCCAATCTCCATACGCCCAGCTACACCTGCAGTGTCCTCGGGCCTGTTCATCCATTGCTTTTGGTGGCCAGCCAGGAGGGAGGAACTGATACAAGCTTTGGGAACCGACAGAAACAAGAGGGAAGAGAAGAGAGGAGAGCAATAATACAAGAAGAGATAAATTAATTGTCTTGGTTATGTGCCATTTCAAAATTGATGTTGCCCATATTAGGTGAGCCCTATTAAAAGGCACACATTGACAAATTATGTAATAAAAATGATGAGGAGTTTTGGTTAAGCTTTCAATTGTTAGTAAAGTGAACTACTTTTAGCTAGGAGTTAGGTTCTGCTCGGATAAGTCAATTGGGGGGAGTTAGTGAAGTCGGAAAAGTCATTACCTCAGAGTTTTAGTTAATTAAATGTTAGATACATGGCAACGAGGGACGTATGTCCTGCCGTATCTTGAGTTCAATCAATAGGAAATAACAGAGTTTTAGCTTATTAAATGTTGGTTACATGGTAATCAGGGATAATTGTCCCGCTATATCCTCAATTTATTTAATAGAGACAAATTTAGCTCACTGAGGAGAGACACTAGGATTGTCTCTCACACACTAGACGAGAAGAGAATATAGTGTTGTGGATAGATTATTTCAGTTTGTTCTAGCTCAGGAAAGGCGAATTCAGCCGAACATTTGGAACTATCTTATGTTAAAGAGGAAACTGATTATTTATTGCAGAACTATATTTTAAAACCGTCTGCATGCATACGCCAAGTATACTTTTCACGAAGATTGGAATATCCATAAATTGGCTACTCATTTATTTAGTTTCAGTTGAGTGGTTATTAGTGTGACCTAAACCATTCGAAGTTAAAGTAAGTCATACCTTGAATAGCGCCCGTATAAATAATTCGTTACGGGAATATATAATTCAAATAACGTAATTATACCCTGCAGTCGCAAGTATTCAAACCCCGGTATTGGTTTGAACTTACGTTAGTGTGAGGTGGAATTTTCTAATAGATTGAGGAATAATAATACCTGAGTTCAGAGGTTTATGAAATAAAGTCAGATATTAATATTTAGTTTCGAATTACTCCAACCCCCGTAATATAAGGAGAAAATATAATACAACAATCCCATTTCTTTTTATTTCATATATGCCTTTATCTTTCTTTAGATCACATTTTCATTGATTTAGTTTAATTTTTAATTTTACATTCTTTCCTTCCACCTCTTCTCCACAATCTCTTCTGCTCCCATTTCATCATCTCTGCTTCTCCCTCTTCTTCCAGACCTTAAAAATAATTCCTTTGATCTCTTTAATTTGCTTCCGTCTCTTATCTCCGCTTTTATCGCTGCTTCCCGCTCACTCCCACGTTTACTCTGCTATTCTACTGTGGTCTTCCATAACTTATACATTATTTTGCACTTTACATTTATACGTATATGTAAATCACGCTGTACACTTCATTACCCCATTGTGTAAACTCACTCTCACTCTCACTTTCTCCCTCTTTCACACTCTCTTTCACTCACTCACTCTCACACACTCTCTCTCTCTCTCTCTCTCTCTCTCTCTCTCTCTCTCTCTCTCTCTCTCTCTCTCTCTCTCTCTCTCTCTCTCTCTCTCTCTCATGTTTCAGAATGTGTTGGCATATAACTTTCTAATAATGGAAATCGTATTGCATTAAGTATTCAATATTGTTAACCAATGTTATTGAAGGCAATTTATGTGAGTTTTACTCTCTCCCCTGTGGTTACACTTTTGTTCCACCTTTAAAAGAACAAATACATACACATAGACAATTGGTGTGTGGAAATACATACACATAGACAATTGGTGTGTGGAAATACATACACATAGACAATTGGTGTGTGGAAATACATACACATAGACAATTGGTGTGTGGAAATACATACACATAGACAATTGGTGTGTGGAAATACATACACATAGACAATTGGTGTGTGGAAATACATACACATAGACAATTGGTGTGTGGAAATACATACACATAGACAATTGGTGTGTGGAAATACATACACATAGACAATTGGTGTGTGGAAATACATACACATAGACAATTGGTGTGTGGAAATACATACACATAGACAATTGTAAGAACAGTTTAACTATCGCTTGAATTAACTTTATTACCTTGGTGCAGTTTAAATGTCATACTCTCCTATTTCCCCATTAACAAGGTGTGTGTGTGTGTGTGTGTGTGTGTGTGTGTGTGTGTGTGTGTGTGAGTGTGTGTGTGTGTGGAGGGTTTAGTTTATTTCATTATTTTAAGTAATCACAGTGCTTATTTATTTATTTAAAACGGAATATATACTTGCTCATGTTAATCACAATAAACAGGTATATTTATGATTTACTTAAGTATAATCATTCATATTATTTATACTTAATTGAAAGTATATGACATTTGGTGTGTGGAACTAAGAGCATATGTAATGATGCATGATATTCGGTTTTATTGGTTAATTAGGTTTTAAGGATTGTGAGCGATTGAGACTGACTAAGGAAAATTCGGATTGTTGACATCATTAATTCGCAAAAATAATTAAACATATCCTTTTTATTATTTGTACTAATTTTCAGTCGTACTGTAAGGCTTTCTGTTTATTACTTCCATTACTTGCTAAAGCTAATCTCTTGAGTCGCTGACAAAAACAATATCATTAACAAATCTCAATGTATTAAGTTATTCTCCATTGATGTTATTTCTCTGTAATAACTAATATGTAGTGCTTAGGTACAAACACTCGTATTTATTATTATTTAATTTATTTTTATTTTTATTGTTTTACATCATGATCGCAGATCCATCGATATTGTCCTAAGGGCATTGCCATATACTGTATGAAAGTTATATATGTATTTTGTATTTAACATATTATTGAACATAACATAGTCAGCTGTAAAATGTATGCATTTTACATGTTTATCTTAAATTGTATGGAATACATACAATCAGTTGATTGCTGTCAACGAGTCTTCAAAGTCACCTTCAGTGTTGTTAAGTTATTTTAGCTAACATTATGTGCTTTACAGAGCTTCAGATGGTTGCGTAAAAGTTAAAGGTTAATTCAGATCGTGAGCACCCCATTCCAAGTCCTTCCTAAGCAGTATGGAATCGTCAAATATTAGCCATAAATACAATTAAAGAATGTGTCATGCTATACTGAAAGGGTTAAGAGCTTTAGCGTTATTGAGTTCATCCGAGGAGGAATAAGAGGCGCTTAATATAACCTAAGATGATGTTGATTATGATGATGATAAAGGTTATTATTATTATTATTATTATTATTATTATTATTATTATTATTAAATTGTATATATTTTGTTTATGTTTCCAATATGTTATATATCTTTTTAACGTTTTATTTTTGTGTTCTCTATTAATTTTGTTCCTTGCTGTTGTGTTTGTCATGTTAATTCAATTCTTCAGAAGCTAGTTCGTGTTTTCTGAAATGTTACTGCTAGTGTTATTGAGTGATCTTCCTTTAAAACTGAGAAGTACTCCTTCTATGATTTTTATTTTTTTGTCTATGCTTGAAAAGTAGATGAAATGCAAAGGTAGTAGTCGCTAGTATCTCTTCAAAATGAAAAAGAGATAGAGAGCCAATTAAACAAAAAAACATGTCAGCACACACAGAGCTTGAAAGAATTTTAGTCATAGGATGAAGGAAATATAGGCTGAGGAAGAGAGTTACAGACTTCATTTCTTAAGTGGAAGAGAGACCGAATATCAGTTCACTCTTAGGTTAGAGAGTTGGTCAAAATAGGTAAATGTTGGGTGCCACCTACTCTCAGAAAGGAAGGAGGAATACATTGAGAAAGCTATACTCCATTCAGTTGACCCGGATCCCAAATATACCTGGGGTGAGTGGGTTCGAATCCTGGTCAGGATACCTCTCTCCCAAGCTCTGAAGAACACTGATTATTGTAATAGTGGTAGAAGAGTGGGAGAGATGCAACATTGCAGTGTGTAGAGAGAGATTGTATGGAATTAGTAAGAGGAATTGAGTCGCTGAAACCAAATGGTTTTGATTCTATTCTTTTGAGAAGTGCAGTATGGTTGGTACCTCTTCACATATGTGAACAGTACTCTATACATGATCGCGCTGTATCGGTTTACATAGCAAGAAGCTGTGCGATGGTAAAGAACCCTGGAGACAGTTGGCCAGACCTAACCTCTGGGAAGGTGTTTTAGTATGATTGGTGATGTGGTCTTACAAAGGAAGGTCAGAAGAAAAAGAGACACCAATAATATTGAGAGAAGATGATGGGTTAGTTTGTGTGTTAAAAGAGTAAGCAATATTCATTTGGAAGATTGTGATGGGTAGATAGATGGAGAAATTGGGCTTTGGAAGCATTGAAAGTAACAAGATTCTCTCAGCCCCAATCGGAAATAGTTGATAGATCAGAAGATAGGAATGCTATGACCTCATCACACGAGTTTTGGAGTGATTGCATGTTGGGACGTTGTAGAAAACTAGTTGAGTAGTGTAAGGTTGACTCATTAGTATATGAGTGGATAGGACTAAAGGTACAGTGGAGAAGATCATATATCATATAGATCATGAATATTTGAAATAGAACTGGAAATAGGACAGAGCTCTGAAGAACACCGGAGTTGATAGGTTGAGGAAGTGAGCAGTGGCCTTCCACAGGCGCAGCTATGGAATGCCCAAAAAGGAAATTAGAGATAATGGCACTGAGAGAGGAATTGAAACCAAAGGAGGGTGGTTTAGATATATGGGATTTGTGCCAGACTGTATTGAAGGCTTTTGATGTTTCTAGCGCAATATAAATGTTCTCACCTAAGTCCTGAAAGAAGGATGACATAGAGTTATTAAGATAAGAAAGGATATCACCAGTAGAGCGTCCCTTAAGGAGACCATTCTGGCGATCTGAATGACGATTATAGGAAGACAGATGCTTAAGAAATTTTGAATTAAGAATACATAACAAAACCTATGGAGATGCAAGACATGAGAGCAATTAGACGATAGTTGGAAGGTTGAGAGCGGCCAACCTTCTTTGGGACAGGTTGAATGAGGGAAGATGTTAGAGGAAAGAGAGACGAAAGTGTTTGCCTAGACAGGGAGTCACCACAGAAACATAGTTTGTGAGTACAACAGGAGGAACACCATCTGGTCCGTACGCCTTCTTAGTATTAAATCCAGAGAGGGCAGAATATACATCTTTAAAAGAGATGAAGATATTAGGCATATGCAAGTTGGAGAGGGAGGAAAAGCACCGGAATCATCCAAGGTCGAGTTTTTAGCGAAAGTTTGAACGAGTTAAGCTTCGTCAGAGGAAGAATTGACGATGGTGCCATTGGACTGTAAAATACATTTGTTATTGATGAAAAAGTATTTGACAAGTCGAAGAAAAGATTTGGTATGATTCCGGGCAGAAACATAAATGTTTCGAGATTTGTGAGCTTGAAGGCAATGGTATTGTTTGTATGTTTCCTCCTTATTGTGGATTGCAGCAGAACAAGCATGAGTAAACCAAGATTGTTTACATTAGATTAAGATAAAGATAATCTAATGTATGCCTCCATGCTCAAAATTAGCATCACGGTATGAAAGATTGTGGCTATGTCTAACGCATTAGACAATATCTAGCCTTCCCATGTCCTTCTCCTGTTGTTTATTTTGGAAAATAATATATATAACCTTTAGCCTGTTTCGTTGTGCAGGGTTGTCTTCTCTGGCATTTGTTGTTACATATTTTTAAACTACATATAAATGTTTCATCAACCATTGTTTTACCTATTTTGGAACTGAAGTCTCCGAAACCACATATATGCATACAATTTTATAAATACTGCTTTGATTGTCTGTAGATGTTGGTTTATTTAATGTGTGTGTGTGTGTGTTTTTGTTTAGGTGTGGGAGGAAACAAGAGGTACCACAGAGTGGGTGGGGGGGGGGGGAGAGATAAAATAGGACAGAGAAAGTACAGTGGGAGAGAAAAAGGTAGTGGGCCTTCCACCTTGCTGTATTTATTTTGTCATCTCCATATACACAATTTGTTCTTATGCTAGGGCAAAATACATTGGTGCTGAGGGATGTTTGTAACATCCTAAGTTATGCCTAAGTTGTATTAATGATCTTAAGCTAGGGCAAGTACAGGTTTGCTGAGGGCTTATTAATCATAACTAGTGCTAGTTAAACATATGCCGTGAGTTCTAGGTTATGTACAAAGGGTTGATCTGCCTGGTTGGTTAATGGGATCAAAAGGATATAAGCTGCCTATTTTGAGTGCTGGTAGCTAATCTGTCAGGAGAGCTAGCTAGCTAATGAAACTGTCTTAGGTATAAATGGGTTCTGGTTCCTCTTCATTTATGATGCTGAAGCTTCTTGGCAAATTTCTATTGAAGCATCTTAGGTGTTGTCTTTTCTCCATATTCGCATTTTATGTGTTTTCTTCAATGGTTTCTATGGTCTGCCATATCTTTTTGGTTATATGGTACAATCTTATATTTAGTGGAAAAAAGACTGGCTGCCTGGTGAAGTTCTTGTGTATCATGTGTATGGGTATCGTGTGTTGGTCGGAAATCTTAGGGCCTTATTTTGTACTCGTTGTAGAATTTTGATTTGAGTTTTACTTAAGGCGATGGTGGGGATTGGGGGGTATTCTAAAATTGGGAATACTAGTGCTTTAATATGATTAAGTTTTATTCTGTTTTCTAAGTTTCTAAGACTTGCATGGAGATGGTGGTTAACATGGTAATTGCTCAACATAGTGTCCTGTTTTGTTGATGTGTTTGCGTTGTGAAATGTAGGGCAATTTGGTCGTATGTGTTGTATGGTTCGTGTGGTGATTAGGATGTGTAATTGTCTTCCTACTGTGTTGGTGTTTCTGTAGCCAAACTTTGGGTGATTGGCATTTAAGCCTGTACATATATATACTGGCATATTTTTTTCTGAATATAGTTATATAGTCGGGTGTTGGAATGAAGTGTCTACTGGGGGGGAATGTAGTCTGTTTGTGATGGTGATGGGTCCTGTGTCTGCCAGTATTTCTTTAACTAGGGTGTTGGTAAGGAAACTGTTTGACATTTTGTAATGTTGTACTTCATGTCTTATTGCAATTGCTGGGCCGTCTGAGTGTCGTTCATGCATGTTTGATTGTATAACTTTAAATCCGGGGATACGCATGTTATCCCCGGATTTAAGGCCATGACTTTGAATTAAGATTAAGGCTGCATGGAGATTTAAGTAGGTGTAAGGTAGTTTGTGTTTTCTGATGTTCCTAGATAGGACATTATGTAAGCAATTATAAGTCTTTGAGCCATTTTGTTGGTATACTTATTATATATATATAATTATATATATATATATATATATATATATATATATATATATATATATTTTTTTTTTTTTTTTTTTTTTTTTTTTTTGCATTGGAACCGTTTCTATTATTTATTGTTTGGTCTGAGCTATGTCTAGGATTTTCTACACGTTCACATACATCCGGGCAGAATTGTTGGTTGTTTGCATTGCTTCTGAGTCTGTTCGGTAGTGGGTTGCTGGTGTTCGTTAGAGATCCTTGAGTCTGCTTTGCATAACACTCGAGGATCTCTAGTGTTCGTTGGTGTTACTTCCTCTTCTTCTTCTTTATTGACTTGCTCTTTGGAATCTTACGTATTGAAGCTAGCGCTGGCCTGGCAAGCCCTCATAATTATTTCCTTACGTGGTTGTCATGTCTACAGTAGGTTGTTGTTGTTAAATGTTGTTGGGGTGTTATTTAATTGCCTTTTTTATGGGGAATCAAGTTTCTTGTTCAGGAAGAAGTTGCTAGCCGCTCTCAAATGGAACTTCCTGCCGTCAACTTTGGACTAATATTCAATTATTATTTCACTATATATACTGTACTGTATATACTGTATATATATATATATATATATATATATATATATATATATATATATATATATATATATATATATATATATATATATATATATATATATATATATATATATACCGGTATATATATATATATATATATATATATATATATATATATATATATATATATATATTGATTTAACTTCACTACCAAACTCTGGGGATTAATTCCCAAAACAATGAGATAGAGTATATACAATTAAAACCTAGAACACTATCCTACTCCGAGCTAATGTATACCGTGTACCAATCAGAACATTGTCGCCTCGTACCTCCTCTCTCCCCCCTTACCGTCTTCCCTCCCTCATCCACTTGTTTATATCCACGTGATTGCTGTCCGATAGTTCCGGGCAAATGATGATGGTACTGCACATAAAGCTTACTATGCTGTATCCTTCAAATCATTACTTAATACTGTAATAAGCTAAGTAAATGGCGGTTACATTCATTGTAATCAATCGTAGTGTAGTAAGCAGCATATGGGTATCATATTCACATGAACTCTGATCTTTGACATCAGCAAATGGTACACTGGGTTATCAAAAATAAATATTATGAACATAATTAATATTAACTCTAGCAATATCAGTGCCAGTCACTGAGAAAATGGTTAACAGTAAATGTACACGTAATTAGTAATCTCAGAGAAAGTAGACACACCTGAACCGACACTTTGAATTACATTGCAATGAGACACAAGAATGTACAAAATGTGTTCCACATGTATCCCTCCATCATCAACACATATTCAATATCGGCGGTGGTGAGAGCAATAATCATCCATACTTTAAAGTAACATAGATAAACATAGAATTGGAGACGGGTAAACATGAGCCTAGCTCAAATCATGTATGCTACAACTAGGTGAATACACACCCATAGTCACACACCCAACTGAACAACACACCTCACCCGTTACCCCAACAATATCAACACACACACACTCACACACACATCAATCTCGACAGGCATAATGTGCACTGTGTTAGTGCACCTAGTCCACCTACGTTGCAGTGCTTTGAATTCTAGTTAGATTTTGCTACACTGTCTATGCTAACATATGTCACGATTTGTATTATTGACGGTGTGTGAAAGTTTTGTGTTTTTATTTGTACATAATCGTACTTTGAAGGAGCAATAACGGTCCCCAAAATATCGCTGCCCAACCCTGTTCCATTCTTTCACCCGACGGCTGGTAGTGTTTGGATATGTGGCACAGATTTTGCCTTCAAGATTGCATTCTGTGAACAGTTTAGCAAATGTTTGAACATATATCTCACTGCGGTTGCTAAGGTATTTGCAATGTTCATGCTAAACATACAACATAGCCTTACACACGTGCCTGAAATTATTCATTTCATGTCAATAGGTATTCTGATACCATTACTATGTTTGATTTCAGAGTAACCACTATATTATCTGACAATCGGTATCTAGAGCAGTCCTAGCAAAATTCGTGTGCTACATTTCTTAGTAAACCACCATTTCCTTAATTAAGACATTGTAGTGAAAAGGGTACAGAACAATATAATATTATTCATTCTACAATAATTGAACATCGAAGTTTGTCGGCGGAGTTAAAAAACACACTGTATATATATATATATATATATATATATATATATATATATATATATATATATTATGCTTGCTTTTTGCACGTATTTCCAATTTTAATAATATACACTATTTCATGTTGTCCGTTTTTCTTGTTTGTTCTGTCTTTGCTGGGTGGACTGACCATAATGAATCAACTCTAATTTCACACACAAACCTAACTACTGCATTCATATATTTCGTGGCTAAATATAAGTTTTTGTTTTCCTTTTCTTACCACATCTCTATCTCTGCCTTTTATAGTCATCTTATCTCATTCTTTGTTGACTCCCTTCTCCCATAGTCTACTTTTAAATTCGGACTTCCCCCACCTCCTTCTCTTACCCCTTCCCTCAACACCTCTCTTATCTATCATTTATATCTTCTTTATACTTTTCCCCTCTTGCCTCACAATTCCCCTCCCTTATCCCCTTTATAAATTAAGAACAATATTCGTGTCATCCATCTCTAAACGTAACACAATCACCAATGTTCTTGCCCCCAACCCCGACATGTTTAACCTATCCTTCACTGCTTGGTCTTACCTTTATGTGAATAACTCTATCACACATATTTGACTTGCTCTGTTCACCCCCCCCCCCCCCCCCGACGCCCCCCAAACACACACACTCTCTCTCTCTCTCTCGCTCTCCCTTCCCTCATCCTCTAAAATGACTACCAGTCACCCCCACCCCGCTCCCAGCCTTTCTCCCTCCCTCCCTCTCTCCCTCCCACCATCTCTCTGCTCCGGACCAACTTCATTTTCTGCCTCAACTGTCCACATTTCTGGGGTGGAGATGCAGATAGCAGCCCTACTCTGTGTCGCCCCTTCCATTTCGATTTAGTTTGAAATCCAATAATGTCGTATCCAGGCGGTGTGGCAGAAGAGGGGGAGAGAGAGCGGAGGGCTGCGGGTGTTAGGTGTGAGTGGTGTGTGCGAGAGAGAGAGAGAGAGAGAGAGAGAGAGAGAGAGAGAGAGAGAGAGAGAGAGAGAGAGAGAGTATAAATACGGGGTATGAAGAGAAAACTGTAAGTTGTTTGATCGCGAGGGACTTTTGTGTATGTACGTGTGTGTGTATATACTGTATATGTGTGTGTGCTGGCATGCGTGTTTGTGTTTGTGTGTGTTTGCGATGAAATTGGGTACATGTGATATGGTATGTATCTAGTTTTGGGGAAATGCTGAATTGGGTCCAATTTTCGGGTGGTCATGTTTAGAGACTGATATTGTTAATGCATTTATATTCCATATATCAATTCCTGACTTGAATGGCTATGTTTTTAAGATATCTATGGACTTAAGAATTTTCGAAAACGTACATGTTTTTTTGCATTTATTTAACTATTGTTGATCTTGATAAAATTGGTGATACTCGACGATAAAGGTGACCCTCTGCTCTCTTGTAATCTGGAACACGGTGCCTTATCGTATTTCGATTTAATTAGACATGAAGCACCCATGAACAAGGACCAGCCTTAATTGACACATATACACTCACACAGAGAAGCGCTCTATTTTCCCTCCCTCCCTTCTGCCTTCCTTTCCCCTCCCCTGCTTCCTCGTTCCCTTCCTCCAATCCTCTTTCCTTGCCCTCCCTCCCATTTCCCTCTCTCATCCCCCTATTTTCTCTCCTTCCGTCCTTTTCCCTCCTCTAACCATATTTTCTTTTCCATCCCTTCCATTCCCTGTCTTTAACCATCTTCTCTCTTCCCTTCCCAGGCCTTTTCTATCTCCCCTCCCTTCCCTTTGCATCCCCCACCACCAGTATTCTTTCCCTCCTCTCCCTTTTTACCTTCTCCCCTCAACCCTCTACACTCTCCCCGTTCTCCGTTGCCATTCCCCTCTCCAACACTCTCCTATCTCCCTTCCCTCCCCTTTGTCTTCCCCTCACCTCCCTTCTTCTTTATCATCTCCCCCCACCTTGCCTTCCCTTCTCAACCCTCTTCCCGGCGCCTGCCTCTCACTCCCGCTCCCACACTCTCTTCCTGCACATACCCTCCCATCCCTCTTGCATTCACCTTCTCATCCCTCTTCCTTCTCCCCTTCCTCCCTTTTACCTTTCCTTAATCAGCCCTTTTTCCTTTCCCCCTTCCTTTTATCATCCCCTCCTCAGCCCCCTTACTTCTCCCTCCCTCCCCCCTCCAGGTCGGAGTAGACTAACTTAGTGAAAGGACAGCCAGAAATGAGGCTAACTTTGTCCACTAACATTTTTGCATGTAAGTTTGGCCAGTCGAGGTCCAGGCTAGTGAATTATTATATTCTCTTCGTTCCCCTTATATATATACAGTATATATATATATATATATATATATATATATATATATATATATATATATATATATATATATATATATATATATATATATACAGTATATATATATATATATATATATATATATATATATATATATATATATATATATATATATATATATATATATATATATATATATATATATATATATATATACAGTATATATATTATATATATACTGTATATACTGTATATACATATACAGTATATATGTATATATAAGGGGAACGAACAGAATCTAATAATTCACTAGGCTGGACCTCGACTGGATTCGAACTCGGGACACCACACCCAGAACATAAGCATCTAAACCATGACACCACCAACTCAGTTAAAGGTTGAATACACGATCACGATTAATATCCATTTTCGAATTTTGGATATCAATCTAATCATGTACTCGACCCAACTGCATTATGGAAAGTGTATTGTTATAGTGAGTGGAAAGAACAATGAATGGGGCCAAGATCACTAAGGATCGGCCTCACTATACATTAGTTCCTGAACCTATAGAATTAAGTAACACCCTTTCTTAACATTAATCATCAATTACAAACCACAATGCACTTGAATAAACTAGAAGAAAGATTGGGGTAACGTTTCACTCTTGAGTTGGAGAGTTGTACAGAGTAGGGGTGGGATTGTGTTGCAAGACGGGTACTATAGTATATGATTGTACCCTACGTAGAGGAAGTGGTATGCACTGAGAAAGCTCTGAGGAACACTGATTATTGTAGTAGCGATAGAATAGCGAGAGAAATGCAACATTGCGGCGAAGAGAGAGAGAGACTGCAGAGAGTCAATGAGTGGACGGGAGTTAATGATACGAAAGGTTTTCCTTTCTACTTTGTCTAGAAGTGCTGTGTGAGAGGATCCTCTCCACACATGTGAACAATACTCAATACAAGGATGCACTGTGCCCCTGTACAGAGCAAGAAGCTGAGCAGGGGTAAAGAACCCCTTGAGACGGTTAAGCACACCAAGCTTCTGGGAGGCCGCCTTAGCAAGACTGGTAATATGGTCCTTCCAAGAGAGAGCAGAAGAAAAAGAGACACTGAGAATACCGAGAGAAGATGAAGGGTTGATTTTTGTATTGTTGACGAATAAGGGATAGTCCTCTGGAAGTTCATGGCGGGTAGATAGATGGAGAAATTGGGTTTTGGAAGCATTAAAGGTAACAAGGTTTTCTCTGCCCCAATTGGAAATGGTAGTTAGATCAGAAGATAAGTGTTTTATGGCTTCATTACCTTTGATTTGGAGGGATTGCTGGCTGAGGCATTCTGGGAAACTAATTGAATAGTGTAAGGTAGAGTCGTCTGCATATGAATGCAGAGGACTGGTGGTACAGTTGAGAAGATCATTTATGAAAATTAGAAGGAGATAGGAGATAGGACAGATCCCTGAGGAACACCGGAGTTGATAGGATGAGGAAGTGAACGATGGCCGTCCACAACCGCAGCTATGGAACAACCGGAAAGTAAATTAGAGACAAAGGCACAGTTGGAGGGATAGAAACCAAAGGAGGGTAGTTTAGAAACTAGAGATTTGTCCCAGACTCTATGGAAGGCCTTTGATATATTTAGTGCAATATAAATGGTCTCACCAAAGTCCCGAAAGGAGGATGACCAAGAGTTAGTAAGATATGCAAGAAGATCACAAGTAGAGCGACCCTTAAGGAAGCCATACTGGCCATACTGACAAACCTACAATGGAGCAACTTAGTTGAGCCCAAGTACATTTATCTTTTACTGTACTTCCTATTTCACAACTTATTCTTCCTCTATCCAAAACTCTCTAATCTCCTACTTATCTATAGCCATCATTCATTCATACTGACTGAATCGTATATATTAGTGTGTGCTGGAGTGAGTGAGGGAACAACGAGAGAAGGTGCGTGTTTGTTTGTAAGTAACAAATGGAAGGAGCGTGTAAGGGAATATGGGTCTGTGGGGTCAAGGATTGTGTGGGTGAGAATGAAAGTAGGAATACAAACGTGGGTGATTGTGTGTGTGTATGCTCCGACAGAGGATAAACTTGAAAGAGAGAAAGAGGAGTTCTGGGTGAATGTGGAGGCATGCCTGGATAAGTTTGACAAGAACGAAAGAATATTTCTGATTGGGGATATGAATGGTAAGGTGGGTGATAGAAAAGCTGATGGAGTGGTGGGAGGGTGGAGGGTACCGTCAGAGGTGAATGGGAATGGTAGTGCACTTGTGGACGTATGTGTGGGGAGAAGGCTGTGGATAGCCAACACCTTCTTCCGACACAGAATGATACACAGGTACACGTGGAAAGTGGTGTGGATGATGAAGGATAAGACAGTGGTGGAACGAAAGTCACTGATTGATTATATATGTGTGGATAAACGAATGAAGAAATCTGTACTGGATGCAAGGGTGTATAGGGGTATTGGAAGGGGTCTGTCTGATCATTATGTAGTAGTAGCTAAAATTAGGATACAAAAGAAGTGGGTGAGGAGAGCTGGAGGGAGGCGAGAGGAAGGTGGAATGGTGAGGAGGGTGGAGAGGCTACAGGAGGAGGAAATCAGGGAAGAGTACAGGAGAGCAGTAGAAAGACGACTAGGTGGGTTCGACCTGGAAGATATGGAGGAAGTGGAGGAGATGAGTAAGGTGTTTAAGGAAGAGATCTGTGCAGCATGTGAGGAGGTGTGTGGAGTGAGGAGAAGAGGGAGGGGAGTGAAAGGTACAGCATGGTGGACAGAAAAGGTAAGAATAGCTGTGGAAGACAAGAAGAAAGCGCATAGAGAGTGGTTGGGTAGTAGAGGAAATGAAGATTTGGAGAGGTGGAAACGAGCGAGGTACGTGGAGAGAAAGAGAGTGGTGAAGAGATTAGAGAAGGAAAGTAAGAGAAGAGTAGATGAGGAATTTGGAAGGAATCTGAGTGTAAAATGGGGGGAGTGTAAGAAACTGTTCTGGAAAGAAGTCAAGAAAGTTAGGGAAGGTAGCAAGGGAAACAGTAAAAGTTTGAAAGATAAGAATGGGAGAATGCTAGCCGAGAAGCAAGAGAGAGTCGAAAGATGGAAGGAGTACTTCAACGAGATTTTTTTTTTTTTTTAAGAGACAATGAACGGAGGAAGGAAAAACACAGATAAAACAAAAAGGTCCATGTGCCTAAAGGCATCCTCCATTCATAAAATGTTTGTAACAACTGGATTTAAACATTTGTAGATTGTAAGTTTGTGGAAAGCAATTCGAGGGAAGTGAATTCCAAAGAGTAGTAGCTCTGGGGATAAATGAATTCTGATAAGCAGAAGTTCTGCATTGTGGAGGAGAAAGTGTAAATTCATGGGGGCTCTCAGCTGCCCTAGTTCTACGGGGAAAGATGTGGAGAGGCGGCACAATTGAAGCAAGTTCCTCGGAACAATTGCTGTGAAAATATCTGTAGAATAATGCAAGGGATGCAACGTTTCTTCGTATGGATAATGTAGGAAGGTCCTGTGTGATTGCAGGGTTATTGATTAATCTAATAGCTTTAATTTGAATTTTGTCCAACTGCCTCAATGCAACCACTCCACTTCCACCCCACAGAGGTGAACAGTAATCCATCTGAGAACGCACATGACTTTTATATATTACGGCCAACTGCTCGTCAGTGAAGAATTCTCGAACTCTGTACAGGAGTCCCAGTTTTTTAGAGGCATTCTTAGCAATGCTTCTAACGTAATGTGTCCAGCTCAAGTTAGTAGTTAATGTTACACCGAGAATGTCAATACTAGGGGAAGTGGGAATATCTACATCATTAAAAAATATATGGGAGTCAGTGAGATTCTGTCGGTTAGAAAATTGAATGTATTTGGTTTTCTGTGCATTAAAGGAAACTAGATTCTTTTGTCCCCATCCATTAATTCTAGAAAGGTCCTGGTTCAGAGAAATTGCAGTGTTTATTTTTGAATTTATAAGATCGGGTTGGGTGAAAGAATTGGTAAATGTGAAGGAACTGTGGAGTGTTGAGTCATCTGCGTAGGAATGTATTGGATTATGAGTGGTAGATATGAGATCTTTGATATGAATGAGGAACAGAGTTGGGGCCAAAACTGATCCCTGGGGAACACCAGCATTTATTGAGTGAAATTGAGAATAAAGGCCATCTACCATTACACGTATTTTTCTGTTATGAAGATAAGAAGAAATTAGTGGAACTAATGATGCAAGGCCGTAGTGTGACATCTTCGACAATAAGGATTGATGCCAGACTCTATCAAATGCCTTTGATATATCCAGTGCTATTGTATGTGTTTCACCATGTTGGTCTGTAGCTTGGTTGATTTGATGCATAAGAAGGCAAAGCATGTCTGCAGTTGATCGACATCGTCTAAAACCATATTGCCTATCACTGATTAATTTATTATTCTCAAGATGCTTAATTATGTGATTATTTAATATAATTTCAAAGACTTTACCAAGAGTGGAAGTTATAGCTATTGGTCTGTAGTTTGATGGATCTGAAGAGGCACCTTTTTTAGGAACTGGATGGATGTTTGCTTCTTTCCAGGGTACTGGGAAGCATGAGGTATGAGTACACAGACGGAAATGTGTTGCCAATACAGGAGCGAGCACCAAGGAGCAATTCTTAAGTACTATTGGAGGAATTTCATCTGGACCAGGAGCCTTATCTACTGAGAGATTCTGCAAAATAGTTTTGACATGTCTGGTGTGGATCTTAAGTGAGAGAATTTCAGGCGAATTAAAATTAAGTACAGGGACATCTTCATTTATTTCATCTAAGGTGGAGTTGGTGGAGAAAATATCCGCAAGAAGGTTAGCTTTACCTCGTCGGTCACTTACAAGATTGCCAGTCGGAGATTTTAATGGTGGAATGGATGAAGCAGTAGTGAAGTTGGATTTAAATGAGTTAAGAGTAGACCAAAATATTTTGTTATCATTTGGATTATTTAGAAGTTTATTTGCCTGCTTGTGGAGAAAGTTTGATTTAGTTAGGTTTAATAAAGTTTTGGCATGATTTCTGATGTTTCTAAAGTAATTAAAGGCTTCATGAGTTTTTGATCTTGTGTATGCATTGTAGGCTATTGCTTTTTGTTCAGTTACTCTAGCACAATTATGGTCAAACCATTTAGGTGAATTAGATCTTTTACTGTACTTTTGATGAGGAATAAAATTTTCCATTCCAATGTTTACAAAATCTTGTATGTGGCTCAAGGTGGAGTGTGCATCATTAGAAAAGAAAGAGGTCCAGGGAATATCAATAACAAAAACTTGAAGACCCTCCCAGTCTGCCCTATCGTAATGCCATTTAGTCACCAAACCAGGTTCAGAGTGGGAAGGTGTGGTAGGTGATAGACAGGTGGCCTGTATCAGACAGTGATCAGAAGATCCAAGCGGGGACTCACTGTAACATCATAATTTTCTGAATTGGTTGTTAAAAATAAGTCCAGTAGGTGGGAATTATGATTAGGATTATCTGGTACACGGGTGGGTTGGTTGACTAGTTGAGTGAGATTAAATGAGTCTGCAAATAGCTCACATTCAAGACCAGCATCATCAGTCCTGGCTGAATGAGTGAGCCATTCAACATTATGGACATTAAAATCACCCAACACAGTGATTTCAGAAGAAACATTTAAGTTGAGGACACTGAGTTGTGAGGACAGAGAATCAAAAAGACTTTGCTCTGGAGGAGTATTTGGGGAATGGTAGATGCAACATATGTATTTAAATTTACCAGCAGAAATGAATTTGTATATAGAATAATCAAAATAGGGACAATTGAAACTAGTAACCTCCTCCAGGGCAATTTCAGATTTTGCGAAGCAACATACACCTCCTTTAGGTCTGAAATTTTGGAGCAGTTGATAACCTGGAAAATTAAATCTAGACGTGTCAGATGTGGATGTTACTTGAGTCTCTGTCAAAAAAAGGAGAGTAGGGGATTCTGCTTGAAGAAATTGGTGTACAGAATTGATGTTAGAGTGAAGTCATCTTATATTGCTAAAGAAAAAGCTGCACCGACGAGCAGCTTTGGGACGTTGCAATGCTCTTGACACAGTCGCATGATGACGACCGGGAGGGCCCTGTGTCAATGACCCAACCCTGCCGGGGGTGGATATCCGAGGGACCACCAGGTTTGCTCTTAACAATTGTACTGCCATATTTATTGGGTAAGGTGTATGGTGTTACATGTATGATATGTAGTGGGAAGAGTAGTGTTTTATGGATAGAGGATAGCAATGTAGGGCAATGTCGTGAAGTTGGATGTGTATGCTATATAAAGAGGGTTTTCCTGATACCCCTGATGTGTGAGGCAGAAAGATATGTATCCAGCTACCAAGGCCTGGGAGAGAAAATGGAGTTCAGGCTATTCCCTGAGTCTCCCGAAACCTTGGCGGTAGTACTTCCCTGGGCGGGGCTGCCTACTCCTACTACCTACAACTGTGGAGAATTGTGAATTGTGGAGATGCTAAATGTATGGAATGAAGAGCCAGCAAACATAGTTGGATATGGTATGGGAGGGAGAAGAGGAGAAGTAGTGGAGGAGGAGGTGGGGATCAGGAGGTCAGAAGTGTGGGAAGCCATGAAAAGAGTGAAGTTGGGGAAAGCAGCAGGAACAGATGGAGTGTGTGGGGAAATGTTGAGGTATGGTGGTGAGATAGTGATCGAATGGGTATGGAAAATGTGCAAACTAGCATGGGAGAAGGGGGGTGCACCCGATGACTGGAAGACTGGCATAATAGTCCCCCTATATAAGGGCAAAGGGGAAAGAGGAGTGTGTGGTAACTAAGCCGTATGATTCCACTGCTTCTTGACTACAATAATCTACCAAAAATCAAGATCCCTACTGACGCTCTGAAGCCTTCTACAAAATATAGTAGAAATAAGAAAACATCAAGAAAGGAACACACACCCATCATCCAAGAAGCAGAAGAAGCTGATGAAGAAGAAATTAATCTTGCAGAATACGAGGAGGAAGATGAAAAAGAAGAAGATGACTACGAAGACGAAGAAGGAACTATAACAACTCCTTCACCTCCCTCCCCGAAACACACAAGAATGAGAACCAAACAGGAACAAGAACAAGAAGAAACAGCAAAACGGGAAGCAGAATACAGACAACTGGACTTTTCTAACCTGAAAAGCATAACTGCAGACACTGATCTAACAGACTACAGCAGACCGGTAGCCAAAATGATCAGAGATCATGAAACAGCCAAAACCGGATTTTTCTGCATAGGACTCTACGAGATAGCCAGAGAAAAGCAAGAACATGATAACTGGCGTTGGAGAGAGTTGAAAGATAAATATGACTTCAAGAAATACTGCAAAATAAACAACCTCCCTCCTCCTCAATATAACATAGTAGATAGATCTACAAATACCGAATAATATTTAAGCAACTACTATCAATCACTTAGAAATCATATTGTAATCAATTCCTAGCCCTCAGCACCTTTATAACTTGCCATAAAAACTAACTTAAATAAATAAAAACAGCAAGGTGGCCGGCCCACTAACTTTTCTCTTCTACTGTCTTTCATCTTTCCTACTTTCTCTTCCTTCCCAATCTGGGATCTCTTCTTTCACCCCCTACCTTATTGAAAAAAAAAAAAAAAAAAAAAAAAAAAAAAAAAAAAAGGAGTGTGTGGTAACTACTGAGGAGTATGTCTTTTAAGTGTAGTAGGGAAGGTGTACAGTAGGGTAGTGATTGAGAGAGTGAGAGTGAGAACGGAGAAATGGATATGCGACGAGCAGGGAAGTTTTAGGAAGGGAAGAGGATGTGAAGATCAGATTTTTACCCTGAATTGTGTTGTGGAGAAATATCTGGAGAAGCAACAAAAGGTGTATGTTGCCTTTATGGACTTGGAGAAGGCCTATGACAGAGTGGATAGAGAAGGTATGTGGAAAGTACTTAGAATATACGGAGTAGATGGCAAGTTACTGAAAGCAGTGAAGAGCATGTATGAGGGTGCAAAGGTGGCAGTACGTGTGGAGAATGAGCAGAGTGAGTTCTTTGACCTGAATGTTGGGTTGAACATGGGTGTGTGATGTCCCCGTGGTTGTTTACTGTATATATGGATGGAGTCATGAAAGAAATACTAGGAAGAGCAGTGGATGTTGGTGTATCGCTGAAAAGGGAGGGAAATGAGTGGAAGCTGCCTATACTGCTGTTTGCGGATGATACAGTTCTGATGAGTGATAATGAATGGGAGTTGCAGGGTCTGGTAAATGAGTTTGGCACAGTGTGCGAAAAACGGAATTTGAAGGTAAATGCGGGGAAAAGCAAGGTTATGGTCTTCGAAAGGGGTGAAGTCACAGAGTGTGGGGTGAAGTTGAACAGTCAGGCTATAGAGATCGTCAGCTCTTTTAAGTATCTGGGCAGTGTGTTGAGTAAAGATGGGACTATGGATGAAGAAGTGCGGGAGAGGGTGCAACAGGGGAAGAGGGTTGTAGGAACGTTGAAAGCAGTAACAAGAAATAGGGTGGTCAGTATGGAAGTGAAGAAGTCCTTGCATGACAGTGTGGTAATCCCGACACTAATTTACGGAAGCGAAGTATGGACGTTCTGGAAGAGACTCGGACCAAGAGTTAGAGCGGTAGAAATGAGTTACTTGAGAAGTGCGTGCGGAGTTACATGGAGGGATAGACAGACGAATGAGGAAGTAAGAAGGAGGTGTGGTGTGGAGGTAGATGTGCTGGAAAGTGTGAAAAGGAACAACTTGAGATAGTTCGGCCATATGGAACGTATGGAAAGCGAGAGAATGACTAAGAGGGTGCACGAGAGCAAGGTGGAAGGACAGAGAGGGAGAGGTGCACCGAAGGAGAGGTGGAAGGATGGAGTGAGGAAGTATATGAATGAAAGGGATGCTGGTTGGGAGGAGGGGCGTCGACTGACTGGGGACAGAGGTCATGGGGGCGGTTCGTTCGTGGCCACCCCTTCGGGGATCACGGCTTCAGGCAATAGATAGATAGATAGATATATTAGTTAATTTTATACATTTCATCTCTAATAATTAAACTATAGTCAAACGAGTAAAGAAAATGTGTTTTTCGTGCTAAGAAGGTCGACTATCTACGCTAAACTCAATTCGTTTAACTTAATTAATCACATTAATTCACCAAGTCCAACCTATGTACCTCAGAGTGTTCAAAATAGAAGTTTGATTTGATCTAAGAACTAATACCAAGAGATATTGCATACATATATTTAGCACGTGTTATTCAAATTGCTGAATCACACGTTTAGAGCACCCTCGCTGTTTATTAGAATATCTGGGTATCTATTACATTATGTTCATTTATTTATTTCCTACATATTATTATTATTATTATTATTATTATTATTATTATTATTATTAGTTTTATTATTTCAATTTAAAATCCCTTATAACTCAATTAGTTGAATCATTAAACAAAATATAACTAATGAACAATAATATTATTATGCTAGAACAAATCTGGTTATTGATGAGACCTACTAACGGGGCAAAGCTAAGTATTCTATATAACTATAAATACAATAAAAGACAAGGCAAGTTATACCAATAGGCATAGAACAGCACATTTATTTACACATAATTAGATATAGGTTCTCACACCCATTATATATGAATAATAACAAACGATAGCAACATATAATTGAGTTATAAGGGGAGGTGTGGTGGAGTGGTCTTGCCACTGGCCTGGTAATCCAAAGGTCCCGGGTTCAAATCCCGATGTATCAATGGGAAGATATTATTGGGATGGAATTTGTGCTGTACCTGGTATCAGTGCATTACCACAAGCCCACCGAAACGTCAATAAAATACCCTCATTGTTCCCTGATTAAATAGTACTGTATGAATATTCCCATATTCAAAATATGCTATAGGGGTGCAATGCCTGGTGAGTTATCTGCTCAACAGGTGGCGTTGTGTGTGTGTAAGTGTGAGAGTCCGAGGGTAGGGGGTGAGACAGTGAAGCACGGGAACGAGGTGGCTTCAGAGATGGGGTCGTTTCGGGCCATGAGTGAGCACCGTGCCTCATGTGAAGGCAAGATGGCAGGTGCTCGTTGTACTCTACGTGCTTCACATGTCTCACTCCCTAGACTGGAACAAGACCTCACGGGCTTCACTGTTCATTGTAAAGCGGTGAATGTTAAGGCTCTCAGCCTATGCCCGAGAGGAAGTAAGTTGGAATATAGAAAAAAAAAAAAAAAAAAAAAAAAAAAAAAAAAAAAAATACAAAGTCACAAGAACAATATAAAATTACAGTTTGTTTGAGTTAGTGTTATAAGCAAAACATTATTCTGCGTTAAGGAAGAAAACAATAGTAATGGAAATAAGTAGATGATAGGAATGGAAAATGTGAATAAGTATAATGTAGTAATGGAAACAGGTAAATAGAGAACAGGAGGGTAGAAGGCTAGGCTGAAGAAATCATTATGTCAAAGTTAGAGGGCAAACAAATATAGATAAGCCTGGGCAGATACGAAGATGGAAGCAGAAGCAGATAGAGTAACTGAAAGAAGATGCAGTGATTATTTGTATTTTTAAGGGCGGAGTGAGGAAAAGGGATAGCGAGAAACTGGACTGATATAATATACTCAAGGGAAATGGGGGGGGGGGGGCAGATATAATATACATGTTACAGGGAATCTGTGTAATCGGGGAATTCACGAAATCCGTAGGGAATTCGTGAAGTATAATGTATCAACTCAAAATATTTCTCAAAATATTTTATTAATTTAGGATGGGAGAGAGGAATTCTGACTAGGGTTCGAACCCACTAACTCAAGGTATATTTGGGAGAGTTGGGCACCATATATAACCAATCGGCCATGAGTGGATGATTATTTTTGTTTAGGATGTTTTATAGTGGAAAGGTTAGATTGTGTTCAGTTTAGCCAATCTACCATATGTATCTTTCCGAATTTAATAATATAGGAAAATACAAATAAACTTTCAAATTTGAGTAGCCTACACGATTAATGAAATTAATATTGATCATAAATGTATCTAGCCTAACGAAATTAACCGTAAACAAGCATTTATATCACGTTATGAAATGTCTGATTATATTTCACGAATTCACTAGATTACACAGATTACAAGATTCCCTGTGACAAAAACACACACACAAACACACACACATCAGCTACACACACGTATACAGGTATATATATATATATATATATACTGTATATACTGTATATATTATATATATATATATATATATATATATATATATATATATATATATATATATATATATATATATATATGTGTGTGTATACAGAGAGAGAGAGAGAGAGAGAGAGAGAGAGAGACAGAGAGAGAGAGAGAGAGAAGAAGAAGAAGAAGAAGAAGAAGGCTGAACAGGTTTAATTTAGACTGAATGAAGGAATATATAGGGATGACACGAAGGGAAGAGAGGGAGAAAGTAAAGGAATGAAAGGGTACAGGGGAATGGAGGGGGGAGATGAGACTGCCACAGTAGTATATTGAATCACCCTGGTGTGTGCGAGGAGAGAGAAGAAGGGGGTTCTGAAATAAACTTGTGTCATCCACGGAACTAAGCGTACATTGACCAAATTTGTGTCTGTGAAAGCTGCATATATACACAGGCTTCGGCAGTTTACTAAATAAACACCGTACCGTAATATTTTTAGATGTTTTAAGCATATATATTTTTTATATGTTAATAATCATGATATTCTTGTTTTACTAGAAGTAAAATGAAGTTCCATGGTCGTGATGTCGGGTAAGAAACTGCGTCGGTTGTCGTAACAGTGAAAAATGTTGGTCATGATCATGAGAGTGAGGTACGGTGCCAATAACAGTGCCAGCCAGCCCTGCAGTGCCCCCCTCACCCCTTCCCCTCCCCCTCTCTCTTCCCTTGTTAGCGTCTGTGGCTGGCTGTCGGCGCCGCCCGTTTATATTTTGAATTTCTACCGGAAGCTTCGTCGCCGCCACGTTTGTCTTTTGAAACTCCCTCTGTCCCGACCCCTCCTTGTGATGCTGACTTGAGCTTCACGATGAAACTAAAACTTTTCTTGCCTTGGCTTATCATCATATCTATTTACATCCCTTCTAGACTAAATGCATATTGGGATGTGAACATAATCACCATGTTAGTTATTTTTAAGTGAAATAGTAGGGCAACAAGAGGACGCAGGTATGAAGGGAGATGGGACAGAGCCTTTGTGAATTCTACCCTGGTTTACCGTGTCTTGTGGGCGACAATCAGAGATGTTAATGTTATGTTTGTTTGGCGTTGTGTGGGCCAGGGTGTAGTGCTGTTGGGAGGGGAGGGAGGGAGGTGGTAGAGTAACACCAAAGTCAAGCACCTCGTTTTATTTCATAGACAATATATATATATATATATATATATATATATATATATAAATATATATATATATATATATATATATATATTTAACTTCGGAAGGAGACACTTGTTACAAGCAGCCTGCCTTTTGTCTCCTCCATTTTCGTCCCATTAGTCTCACTTCAATCATAGGAAAGCTACTAGAGTCAATTATTGCTAGGAAAATGAGAAACCACTTAGAAACATTTAACTTAATCAATTCTTCTCAGCATGGATTCACTCAGGGACGTTCATGCTTTACTAATTTGCTTAGCTTTTTCTCAGAGGTATATGAAGCAGTAGATAATGACAAATCATATGATATTATATATTTAGATTTCAGTAAAGCTTTCGACAGAGTCCCTCATGAGAGATTGATGAGAAAGGTTGAGGCGCATGGAATAGGTGGGGCGTTGTTGGGATGGATTAGGTCATGGCTAATTGGTAGGAAGCAGAGAGTCAGCATAAATGGTACTAAGTCATGGTGGGGATCAGTCAAGAGTGGTGTCCCCCAGGGATCTGTGTTGGGTCCTCTGTTGTTTATTATATACATAAATGACCTTGATTTAGGTATAACTAGTAGGATAAGTAAATTCGAAGACGATACCAAAATAGGGAGACCAATAGATTCAGATAGCGACATAGAGTGCCTCCAAAGGGATCTAGATACCTTACACGAATGGTCAGTAAAGTGGCAGATGAATTATTACATTGACAAATGCAAGGTATTAAAGATAGGGAAGATGAATACTAATGCAAAATATAAACTAGCTAATGCTGAATTAGAAAACTCAGACTGCGAGAAAGATTTGGGCGTGTTTGTTAGCAACGATTTGAAACCTAGAAAACAGTGTATAAGCGTACGTAACAAGGCAAACAGGATTCTGAGGTTCATCTCTAGGAGTGTGAGTAACAGAACTGCCGATGTTATCTTGAAATTATACTTGTCATTAGTAAGACCTCATATGGATTATGCTGTCCAATTTTGGTGTCCTTATTATAGAATGGATATAGATTCCTTGGAGAGAGTACAGTGAAGAATGACAAAAATGATTCATAATATTAGAAATCTACCATATGAAGAAAGTTTGAACAAATTAGGCTTACATTCGTTAGAAAGACGCAGAGTTAGGGGGGATATGATAGAGGTGTTCAAGTGGTTCAGTGGGGTAAATAAAGGAGACATGAAAAATGTACTGAAGCTCAGTGATAGCGAAAGGACTCGAACAAATGGTTATAAATTAGATACATTTTGTTTCAGAAAAGATATAGGCAAGTATTGGTTTGGTAACAGAGTTGTAGATGGGTGGAATAGGCTACCAAGTGATATAGTGGGATCAAGAACGATAGGGAGCTTTAAGATAAAATTAGATGGGCATATGGACGAGATGGGTTGGGTGTGAGGGGGATCTACCAGGTGTGGGCCAATCGGCGCTCAGCAGACCCCCGTTATCTTGTGTTAATCTCTGACCGTTTTGGTGGGGTCAGTACTCAAGGTATTAGTGAGTTGGGCCTATAATTTGGCCTTGTAATTGGGGTTGGGTGTGACAGGGATCTGCCTTGTATGGGCCGATCGGCTTTTTGCAGACTCCCATTTTCTTATGTTCTTATGTTCTTATGTCCATGCAAATATACAAAACAAAACAAAATATATATATATAGTATATATATATATATATATATATATACCGGTATATATATATATATATATATATATATATATATACTGTATACATATTTTTCGTTATGTATGTATGAAAGAGATAAAATGCAAAGCTGCCTACAAAATGATTCTCCTCCAAAGTTGAAAAGTGATACAGAGCAAAATTCAAGGTATGTTAGAGTCAAAATGTCTGAACACAAGGAACTTGAAGCAGTTTAAGTCATAGGAAGAGGGTAATACAGATTAAGGGAGAGAGTTCCAAAGCTCACTTGTTGAGTAAAAGAAATACTGGGATAATTGGTTCACCCTTAGGTTAGAGGGTTAGGCAGAGAGTTGGAAATTTGTTGAAAGGCGGGCACCCCCACTCTCCTTGAGGGAGGAAGTATACACTGAGAAAGCTCTGAAGAACACTGATTATTGTAATAGCGGTAGAAGAGTGAGAGAGATGCAACATTTCGGCATGTAGAGAAAGATTGTAGGGAATTTGTAACACCTAGATGTGTGTGACTTTGTGTTTTGTTGTTGTGTGTTCATTGTTTTCTAATGTGTTGTGTTGTGTTGTCCCTCTTCGGGCTCTGCCTCGAGTCGGCCACCCCCAGAAAAAAATAAAATAACGGGGAATGGGCCTGAGTACATACATACATACATACATACATACATACATACCACATACGTAGTAAGAGAAAGTGAGTTGATGAGATGAAATGCTTTTGACTGTACCTTTTTGAGAAGTGCGGCACTCGTGGAACCTCCCCACACATGCGAACAAGACTCGATACATGGGCCCACTGTGCCCCGGTACAGAGCAAGAAGCTGTTTGGGAGTGAAGAACTCACAGAAATGGTTGAGAAAACCTAGTTTCTGGGAAGCTGTTATATTAAGAGTGATAATATGATCTTTCCAAGGAAGGTCAGGGGATAATGGAACACCAAGAATACTAGGAGAAGATGAAGTCTTGATTTGTGTATTGTTGAAGAATAAGGGATAGTCATATGGAAGAAAGTGATGGTTAGATAGATGGAAAAATTGAGTTTTGGAAGACTTGAAAGTAACAAGATTTGTTCTGCCCAAAACGGAAATAGTTGGTAGATCTGAAGATAGGTGTGCTATGGTCTCCTCAGCGGAGTTTTGGAGTAATTGCGTGGTTGGTCGTTGTGGAAAACTAGTTGAATAGTGTAAGGTAGACTCATCAGGATATGAGTGAATAGGACTGGAAGTACAGTTGAAAAAATAATTAACAAATATTAGAAAGATAACTGGACAACAGGACAGATCCCTGAGGAATGCCGGAGCTGATAGGATGAGGAAGGGAATGATAGCCTTCCACAACCACAGCTATGGAACGGCCAGAATGGAAATTAGAGATAAAGGCTAAAATGGAGGGATAGAAACCAATGGAGGGTAGTTTAGAAATTAGAGATTTGTGTCAGACTCTACTGAAGGCTTTTGATATATCTAGTGCAAAGGTCTCACAAAAATCCCAAAAGGATGATGACCAAGAGTTGAGGACAGGAGATTACCATACTGAACTATATTGGCGATCTAAAAGTAGATTATGGGAAATCAAATGTTTAAGAAACTTTGAATTAAGAATAGATAACAAATGTTTAGAGATGCAAGACATGAGAGGAATTCGACGATAGTTGGAGGATTGAGAGCGGTCAACCTTCTTTGGAACAAATGGAAGGAGAGCAAACCTCCAGCAAGAAGGGAACACGGAAGAGGAAATTAAGGAACACCCCGTTCTTAACATTAATACTCCATTACAAACCCCAATGCACTAGAATAAATTAATGAAGGTATATGATCCTCCCTGGATTCGAACTCTGGACACCACACCCAGAACATAAGCATCATTACACCACCTACACAGTTAAAAGGCTAAGCACACGATCGCGTTTAATATCCATTTTCGTATTCTGGATATCAATCTAATCATGTACCTAGACCAAACTGCATTTTGGAAAGCCTAATGTTTTAGTGAGAGGAAAGAACAATGAATTGGGCCAAGATCACTAACCCCGGCCTCGCTAGACATTAGTTCCTGAACCTATTGAAATTAAGAAATATAAGGAACATTAATCCTCCATTACAAACCCAAATGCACTAGAATAAATTAATGACAGCATATGATCCTCTCGGAGACAGAGACGAAAGACAGAGACGAAAGAGTTTGCCTTGGTAGGGAGTCGGCACGGAATAACTGCACAACAGAACTGCCAGAGACGGCTGAAGCACATCCTTATAAGATATTAGGATATTAGGCATAATTGAGAGAGAGGGAGGAATAGCACAGGAATTATTCAAGGTGGAGTTTTTAGCAAAACTTTGAGTGAAGAGTTTAGCTTTGTAAGAGAAAGCTGACAACTTTGACAAGCACGGGAGCTCTACTCCATTTGACCAACGAGTCATCTCCTCTCTCCTTCATTCCCTCCCCTGCGTGTATGTGTGTGTGTGATCTAACGTATACAGTTGCACATATATATTGTTTTTTCCGGATTATTAAGCTATCTCACATCGTCTTCTATCTCCCCTCTCTGCCCATTCTCCTCTCTGGCGATTAGCTGACTGGGTCCAGCACGCATCGCTTGGTATCGCGACTGGGTTTTGTTCTTTCCTGCGAGAGGCTGCATTGGTGCCACTGACAGGGGGATAGGGAAGGGAGTATAGGTCGCGTGGAAGAATTTAGGAGTTGGAGCATAAACAAGAGTTAATAGGGGGATGGAAAGTAGAGGATGGATAAATGAGAAGTCAGAAGATTATTTGTAAATGACACAAGAATAATGTTTCGAGGCGATAACACAAAATGTATTATATTTGTATTGGAAAACATGATATTGAGAGGTGAACAGAGAGCATAAGATGAGGTAAGTTATTAAGATAGGTGAACATGAAAATAATATATTGGCATATAGTAATTAAGGAAATAGATAGTCTAAAACATCAGAAATCTCCAGGTCCAGATGAGGTGTATGCTAGGGTATTAAAAGAATGCATGGACGAATTAAGTTACCCATTAACTCACCTATTTAATAATTCACTAGATTTAGGCTTAGCTCCTGATTCATGGAAGCTTGCAAATATAATTCCGATATTTAAAAATGGTGATAAGTCCATAGCATCAAATTACCGTCCCATTAGTCTCACATCAATTATAGGGAAATTGCTAGAATCAATTATTGCCAGGAAAATTAGAAATCACTTAGAAATGTTCAAGTTGATTAAACCCTCTCAACATGGATTCACTCCAGGACAATCCTGCCTAACAAATTTACTAAGTATTTTTCTCTGAGGTATAATTATGAAGCGGTAGATAACGACAAGTCATATGATATAGTTTACTTAGACTTCAGTAAGACCTTTTGATAGAGCTCCACATGAAAGGCTGTTAAGGAATATAGAAGGACATGGTATTGGGGGATGCTACTCAAGCGGATTAGGTCATGGCTGATTGCTAGGAAGCAGAGAGTTAGTATCAATGGTGTAAAATCGGACTGGGGATTAGTTAAAAGTGGGGTCCCCCAAAGCTCTGTTTTGGGGCCCCTTCTGTTCATTATCTACATAAATTATCTTGACTCAGGTATAAAGAGTAGGATCAGTAAATTTGCTGATCATACCGTGGGTAGGATAATAGAGTCAGCTAGCGACAGGGAATGTCTTCAAAAGGATCCCGATCATTTGCACGTGTGGTCCATAAATTGGCAGATGAGTTTCAATGTAGACAAATATAAGGTAT
The DNA here is from genome assembly GCA_032716605.1 of Paralithodes platypus. Lineage (NCBI taxonomy): Eukaryota > Metazoa > Arthropoda > Malacostraca > Decapoda > Lithodidae > Paralithodes > Paralithodes platypus. The sequence continues at coordinate 19,830,040 of CM064522.1, read as the reverse complement.
TAAGGATTGCAAGTTGAAATTTAGAAGCGAAATACAAACTAAGCAATGTAGAATTGGATAACTCAGAGTGTGAGAAGGATCTGGGAGTGCTCGTTAGTAATGATCTGAATCCCAGAAAACAATGTATAAGTGTCAGGAACAGGGCAAATAGAGTTCTAGGATTCATATCTAGGAGTGTTAGCAACAGGACTGCTGAAGTATTCTTAAGTTTTAAAACTATACTTAGCACTAGTAAGACCCCATTTAGACTATGTTGTCCAATTTTGGTGCCCTTATTACAGAATGGATATCGACCCTATAGAGGAAGTCCAAAAAAGAATGACGAAAATTATACATAATATTAGAATCTTATCGTATGAGGAGAGGTTGAAAGCCTTAGGCTTGCACTCACTAGAAATACGAAGATGTAGGAGAGACAAGATAGAGGTATTTAAATGGATAAAAGGTATAACTAAGGGCGATATTGATGAGGTATTAAAGCTAGAGAATGGCGACATAACCCGCTCATAAGGTTTCAAGTTAGATAAGTTTAGATTTAGGAAAGATATAAGAGAGCACTGGTTTTGGTAATAGAGTTGTTAACATGTGGAATGGACTGCCCAGAGCAGTGATTAGCTCAGCAACAGTTGAAAGCTTTAAGCGTCAGTTGGATTCTCATATGGATGGTATGGGCTGGGTGTGAATGGGAGCTGCCTTGTGTGGGCTTCATGGCCTTATGCAGTTTCCCGCATTTTTTTTTTTTTTTTTTTTTTGAGAGAGAGACAATGAACGGAGGAAGGAAAAACACAGATAAAACAAAAAAGGTCCATGTGCCTAAAGGCATCCTCCATTCATAAAATGTTTGTAACAACTGGATTTAAACTGTTGTAGATTGTAAGTTTGTGGAAAGCAACTCGAGGGAAGTGAATTCCAAAGAGTAGTAGTTCTGAGGATAAATGAATTTTGATAAGCAGAAGTTCTGCATTGTGGAGGAGAAAGTGAAAATTCATGGGCGCTCTCAGCTGCCCTAGTTCTACGGGGAAAGATGTGGAGTGGCGGCACAATTGAAGCAAGTTCCTCGGAACAATTGCTGTGAAAATATCTGTAGAATAATGCAAGGGATGCAACGTTTCTTCGTATGGATAATGTAGGAAGGTCCTGTGTGATTGCAGGGTTATTGATTAATTTAATAGCTTTATTTTGAATTTTGTCCAACTGCCTCAATGCAACTACTCCACTTCCACTCCACAGAGGTGAACAGTAATCCATCTGAGAACGCACATGACTTTTATATATTACGGCCAACGGTCAATCTTATGTTCTTATGATGATAAATGTATATACCGAGAGAACATCAGTGGGAGAAGTGGTAAAACATAGGAATCGTTAATTAAACGAAACGATAATATATATAATGACATTTTTTATTTTTTGTTATAGAAGTAAAGGAATTGTACAATTTAAAGTGTGGTAGTCGTTCCCTAGGTTATACTTACTAGTGTCAGATCTGAAACTCCTATGTACATTTTGTGAAGTAACATAGATAGATAGATAGATAAGTCAAATAGATACACAAGCGGTTCTAGGGTGCTAAGGGATATTAGCAAATATGTCGTCTGAACATCTATTCAGTATAATATGAAATGATTGGATTCATTGGACGATATTTTGTATATATATCCGAGAACATTATACGCACTTTATATAATGCATTGGTTCGTCCGCATCTGGAATATTGTGTCCAGTTTTGGTAGTCATACTATATAAAGGACATTGATAAACTAGAGAAAGTACAACGGAGAGTAACTAAAATTATTCCCCGACTAAGAAACAAACCGTATGAGGAACGACTAAAAGAGTTAAACCTACAGTATTTACCTTGGCAAACCGCAGAATGAGAGGGGACCTAATCCAAGTCTTTGACATGCATGGATGCAAGTAAGTACTTCACATTTGATAACTCAAGTTACACAAGAAATAATGGTTACAAAATTGTCGGAAAGGCGTTTCATTCACACGAAGCGAAGCACTTCTTTTTTCAACAGAGTGGTCAACTTATGGAATAAATTGCCAAGAAGTGTTGTAGAGTGCCATACAGTATAAACATTTAAGAAGTGTTGTAGAGTGCCATACAGTATAACATTTTAAGAAGTGTTGTAGAGTGCCATACAGTATAAACATTTAAGAAGTGTTGTAGAGTGCCATACAGTATAAACATTTAAGAAGTGTTGTAGAGTGCCATACAGTATAAACATTTAAGAAGTGTTGTAGAGTGCCATACAGTATAAACATTTAAGAAGTGTTGTAGAGTGCCTTACAGTATAAACATTTAAGAAGTGTTGTAGAGTGCCATACAGTATAAACATTTAAGAAGTGTTGTAGAGTGCCATACAGTATAAACATTTAAATATAGCCTTGACAAATATCTTGCCATGAACCCACGACTAACTGCGTTTGTACATGAGTAATGTGACCGTTTTAGTATCGTACATAGTACTATAATATAGTTTTCCGACCACAGTTTTTCAGTTGATGGCTGTGGCAATCTTTCTCTTGTATTTTTGTTTACAAAAAGCCCAGTAAGGACCAGTAGGTCTTTTGTTGCTTGCCTTCCTTTGTATTCCTTTGTAAGTATTCCACTATCAACACCGGTAATCTCATATATCGTTTCATTTCAAAAGACTCTTACAATTCTCTGTTGCAAGGGACTGGGGTTCTCGAAAAGAGGCTCCAGTCCTGACGCTATTAATGACTTACATTGCGCTGGCTTAATAATCCAATAGGTTTGATAGCCTCTGAAGTCCTCTTTTAATCAACTAATTATTTTCTTTTGCTTAGTCCATCCAGCTCATTTTATCATTATGAAATAGCTCATCTGCCTATCGTTTTGTTTGGAGGGGTCCTCATATATTTATGCCCTCTTGTTTTTGAAGTGACGGGATCCAAAGAAGAACCGCACAGATTAGCAGTGGTCAGAGAATCGAGGGACAGCAGGAGGAAGGGATTCATACACCAGAAAAAGAAAATAAATAGAATGGACAACATTTCCCATCCTCCAGAGAACGAGAAATTCAAGAACGGGAAATTAGACCAGTTAACCCATTCTCTAATTTCCGGGCAAACAGGTTAGTTGTCCCTGCTATGCAGGTCAAGCCCCACCAATCACCACCTCGCACGGCCCCACCAACCACAGCACGGGACTCAAACGACAAAGGCGGGATTACCCCTCGAATATTACGATGAAAAAGTACTTATGCAAGCTACACATAAAGAGCCCCGGGAATACCTAAATCGTTGGGCTCTTCCCCCTTTATACCTTTGGATACCTTTGGATGTGTTCGCCGCTCCTCTAGCGGCACCAAGGAGCGCGACGCCCCTCGTTATGGGTGGTGATTTGGTGCAGTAGACTGTTTGAAGCGACAGCTCGCTCCCTTGCGAGGAGATACCCTGTGAGAAAAGAAGAGAAACGGTGATAGGAAGTGCCACATAACCAAATCATTGCATAAACAATACAAATAGACTAACCAGCTAGTGAACAGAAAATCACAAATTATATCATCATGCCATATACTGTAGTAGAGATAAGAAACAGAGGTCGAAAAGACGAGAACCTCAGTGCGATATTGTTAAGCACCAACATATATTGTTCATGTAATTATTGCCCTCGACATAGCCAATTTTTATGTATTTACTATGCCCCTGTTAATGTGAGATAATGCAATCGGACCAAGAGAAACAATCCAAATATAGCCTAACTGAAATTATAGGAAGGCAGTTCACACTCAGTAGGTTGCTCTGTCTGGATTATTGTCTGGGAGTATTAACTGCCTACTAACGCTCCGTCTGGATTATTGTCCGGGAGTCGTTCACCCTAGCGCTCTGTCTGGATTATTGTCCGGGAGTCGTTCACCCTAGCGCTCTGTCTGGATTATAGTCCGGGAGTCGTTCACCCTAGCGCTCTGTCTGGATTATTGTCCGGGAGTCGTTCCACTAGCGCTCTGTCTGGATTGAGTCATTCAGCCCCCCCCCCCCCCCCCCCCCGAGAGAGAAGGTGCCTGGCGTCCTGTCCCCCCTGCCCCTTGGACTCCTGACAAAGTGGTCCCTCGACGTCCAGCCGCCGTGCCCGGAGCTCTACGACGCCCCGACCCTCGTACCTGGCCCTTCTCCACACCACGCTATCCTAAGTGTCCTGCGTATCTCAATGTGTGGCTATTTTCGAAGGTTAGGTAGAATATGCGAGTATTCCGGAAGTATTGATAATTTGATCTGTGCCAAGGATCTGTATTAATTAATTATTGTAATTACTATTTGTGTACACGTTACATAGTCGTTTTCCTCCCATAAATATTGATCTGTACAAGTGATTTCATAGTATTTACAACTTCGTAGTTTGAATACATAAAATACGCATATACAAACTATTATACTGAAATTACCTGGTATAATAATTGTTGTGAGAAGCTGAATCAGACGTTACTACTCCTATCCCAATACAAATTTACCAACTATCTAAATTAAGTTATCTCCAATTACCTCAGTATTTATCTGATATACTCTTACTACTAATTCAGGTAACAAGGACTGTATGCAGCAAATACGTTGTCCACCCCTCTTCACCTCCTAATTTAATCTGCCTTTACGTCCAAACTTAAAAGTTGTAGACAGAAATAAATACATATTTATTATATATTCAATCTATATTTATCTATCAGCACAAGCCTCAGTGTCAAGTCAGATGAATGATTCTTGTGAAACTTATCAGCTTGTTGCATGTCTAACTATTTTGCCTAACTTAATTAACCAATCATAATCTAAACTAACCAGCCGGTCTAAATGTTAAATATCATATAAATACCTCACTCTATCCACCTATACTATTAACGATCATCCAACTTCAATTCAAATCAGTCACTTTATCTGCCCACATAAATGTAAAGTACTACATGTCGGATACCTAAATGAGAAAGCAAACTATTCGATGAATGGCACTCAGCTTAAGAATGTAAACAGAGAAACCGATCTGGGAGTAACAATATCGAGTAACCTAAAACCGAGTCAACAATGTTCAGAAGTTGTTAAGAAGGCAAACAAAATTATTGGCTTTATAGGCAGGTCATTTGAGCATACATCAAAAGAAGTTATCCTAACCCTTTACAATTCCTTAGTCCGCCCTCTTCTGGAATACTGCGTTCAATCCTGGTGCCCTTATTACCAAAAAGATATAAACAAGCTAGAACGAGTTCAACTTAGAGTTACCAAAATGATACCTAGCCTAAAGAACAAACCATACGAAGAGCGTCTTAGAGAATTAAATCTATTTCCTTTTACCCAGCGCAGATTAAGAGGTGACTTAATTCAAGTGTTCAAAATCATCAAAGGCATCGACAATATGAACTGTAGTAAGTACTTCACTATCGACCAATCTAATTACACGCGGGGAAACGGTTGCAAAATTATTGGTAAATCTTTTAACTCGCACGAATCTAAGAATTTCTTCTTCAATCGAGTTGTCAACTTGTGGAATGGGCTTCCCCGAAACGTTATAGACTGCATCACCATTGATTCATTTAAACTCCGCCTAGACAAATATCTCTCATTAAACCCGCGACTGACTGCGTTTGTAAATGAATAACTTTATTTTATCCCCCCTCAGTTACTAACCCATCTGTCCTCTACTAACTTCCTAATCCTGCCACGGACATTAGTTCCGGGGAAGTAATTCCCTTTCCAATGTTCCCTTACCCACTCTAAACCACTGTTTGGACACTTGATCCTCAGTGTTTTGGAGGACAAGCAACCTAGAAGGGTCACTAGACCTGTTGTTGCTTGATTTCCTTTGTACTCCTTTGTACACATCACTGACTATCCATCCACATTTGTATCCAACATAACACCTCACTACCGAAGATCTCTTCCTCACTCCACGCCCGAGGGCAGCCCTACATGCTTACTAAGCATGAACTGACACTCATGAACAGAGAGGGTGCAAATTACATCCTTGTAAGAGATTATGATATTAGGCATAAGTAGGAGAGAGGGAGGAACAGCACTGGAATCATTCAAAGTGGAACTTTTAGAAGAGGTGGTAGCGAAGAGTTCAGCTTTGTCAGAGGAAGAAGTGGCGGGGGTGCCGTCAGAGCAGAACAAGGGAGGGAAAGACGAGGAAGAAAATTGTTGGAGAGGTTTTTGGCTAGATGCCAGAAGGCTTGGGAAGAGCTAGAGTTGGATAATTCAGTGCACTTATTATTGATGAAAGAATGTTTGGCGAGTTGAAGAACAGATTTGTCTTGATTCCGGACAGAAACATAGGGAAGTATGAGATTCTTTAGTTTGAAGGTGACGGTACTGTTTGAATGCTTCCTCCTTATTGCGGATAGCAGTAGAACAAGCGTGAGTAAACCAAGATTTTTTTGCATTAGTCTGAGAGAAAGAAAATTGAATGTATGCTTCCATGCCCGAGAGGATTACCTCGGTAATGCGTTCAGCACTCTCTGAGGGTCCCCGGCACGGAAGCAAAACTCATTCCATGGGAAATCAAAGAAGTGCTTCCGAAGAGTCTCCCCGTCAGCAGCGCCAAAGTTTCACATGCGCCGCCGGCAAGGAGGATCGGGTGGCCGTACCGGAGAGATAGGACAGGTAACTGAGATAAGTTTGTGGTCGGAGGATCCCAAAGGAGAAAAATACATACACATGCAACATATCACATACATTCATATGTGAATACACACATATACACACCAAATATTTATACATTTTGTTGTCTTAAATGGCATAGCTCATGCAATATCCCATTCCATGTTATCACTGTCTAGACTCTAAAGCATGTTAAACGATGATTGATACTGCACAGTTGTCTTGGTTTACCATAAATATTCGACCTAAAATAGTAAACAAAATCATGCAAGATATTTTAAGCTTAAGCCAGTTTATGGCAGCCCCTGTTGCCTCTCTCTCGTGGTTGACCGCCAAAATTCGAATATGTTTTGATATTGCCTTATCCTGATATATTTCATACGTGATGAAGTAATGTGAAGGCAGTATTTGATATTTATATCACATTAGTGTCAAATTTGTCTATCCTTAAGTATCTAGCAATACAATTGTTCATAGTTTAGTCTTGTTAGTCATAAATAATTACGTATTGGCAGCTCTATCCATATGGCAAACTCACACCTCTTAATGGTACCGGCCCTAACGGTACACAGGTACTCTTAGCACCACAACGTTCGTCCAACTATCAAAATATTCCATCTTGATTTTTACTTTCACAGTGCATTATTCGATTGCTTGCCATAATTTCTACATTTCATTATTAATAAGCTGATGCTGCTCATACAATTTCTTATACCCCTCTATTAAATATCTGTCCATCTTTGTAACTGCTTTCACAGCATGGAGTACATAAAAGAGATACTGAGAATCAAAATGGTGGCCATTGACCTGACTCCTGAAACTCTTTGGCCGATTGTGTTATTTTATGGGTACCTAATGCCCTTGTAAATGTCACGAAAGCTCTGAAATGCCTCTCGCCACCACCGTCCAAAACATTAATTTATTTACCGGTATATTTACAGTTATAAGAAACTCGGACTACTATAATTAGACAGAAGAGGTTTATTGCACACTAACATTTATGATAATGAGGATAGATGACCTCATGAGCTATGCCCTTTAAACTCGAACATATACATATGAATGTACTGTAGAGTACATAAGTAGTCCTAATAATTTGTGTTATGTATGTATGTAGGTATATACCCAGGCCAGGCACATACCCCATTTCTGGGTGTGGCCGACACGAGACAGAGCCAGAACAGAAACATTTAATGTTCCTATTCTCAGAGTCCAGGACCACTTTCGCGTTCTCTCGCCCGTTTCTCTGTCTTGTCAAGTATGTCGATGTCAATTCAGTTATTATTATTACAATGTTAGTAAAACATAATAAGTTTTATAATATCATGTACCTAGCTTAGCATAATTCCAACTAAGGATAGCCCAATAAGGTCGTTAGGCATATTTCCATTGTAGGGCTTCTTACCTGGGGACAAGGAGGAAAAAAAAAACTGAAAATGTAAGTAAATTTAACTGTATAAAAAAAAAAAATCATAGCTTCAGCATAAATCTGACCAGTATATTCTGAGTGAATTGAAATTTACGCTTTGCTGTTTGAGATAATGCAGAGTACCAGGATGAAAAATAATAGACTAAATTACATTGAACAAGCACATGATATACGGTCTTTTCGGCCGCAGCTGGCAAGCATCTCACTTGTCTATATTGGTATTTTATGTGTTGTACATTTACTAAGGTATCTATTTCACAATTGTTTTGCCTGATACAGTTGATTGTAGTTTAAGTCCAAGATATTTCACTTGTGCCATTGTTGATATTTTGTTTTCTAAGTATATGAAGGAGACAAAAGGCAGACTGCCTGTGACGAGTGTTCCTCCCAAAGCCAAAGGAGTGACAGAGAGTCAAATATAAGGGTCGTTGGGGTCAAAATGCCTGGACACACGGAGTTTAAAGCAGTCTAAGTCATAGGATGAAAGAAATATTGATTGAGGGAGAGAGTTCCAGAGTTCAATAGTTGAGTAGAAGAAAGACAAAATGTTTGCTAATTCTTTGGTTGGGGAGCTGAACAGAATAGGAGTGGGAATGCGTTAAGGCGGGTGCCTCGCACTCGCCGCAAGGGAGGGGTAGCCTATTCATTGAAAGAGCTCTGAAGAACACTGATTGTTGCAATAGCGATAGAAGAGTGAAAGATATGCAACATTGCGGCGTGTAGAAAGAGATTGTAGGGAACTAGAAAGAGGAAGGGAGTTGAAGAGCCGAAATGCTATTGACTCGACTCTTTGGAGAAGTGCGGTATGAGTGGAACCTCCCCACACATGCAAACTCGATACAGAAGGAAAAGAAGAACGATGGCTTTCACGAATAGTCATCTTTATTGGCAGACAGACGTTTCACCATGTTGCATTCATGTCATCTTTAGTGAATCTAAACAATCACAAAAATCCTAATTAGAAATTAAGTCATTTATTTGATGAACATTATATATAATATGGTGAACCTCGATCGTATCTAAGTTAAACTAAAACTTAAAAACACTTGAAAATCTATACAACAAAAACTAAAATTATAAGATAAAGTTTATCGCATGATAAAGAAGTTGATCAATTTAGGAACCATAGCTAAAAAAAATCAAAACTATCTCACGCCCACTGGTTTATCTCTTGCTATTACCGGTATATATGGACTCCCCATAATACATAAACCCTCCATACCCCAACGTCCAATTATGGCAGCATGTAACACAGTAACAACACCGCTTCCTTTAAGCTCTCTAATTGTTTAGTACCTACCTCATCTAGCTTCACTAGTAACAATGTACGGTAAAAGATTCTTAGGAACTCTCCAAATACCTTGCTGGTTATTCCTTGCCAGCAAATTCCTTCAAGTGTAGCTTTGATATTGTATCTCTATTGATTAATATTCCTATAGAAGTATAGATGAATCCATAAATTATTGTACGAATTTATTATATAATAACATTGATAATTTCATGTGAATGTGTAGAAGTATTTTCAAAAGTGTATTATCCCTATGTACAAAAGATTCATATTTTATGCTCAACAACACTTTATATAAACAAATTGACGGTGTTACTATGGATGCCCTTAAAGTTCAAGTATCTCGAACCTATTCTTGGGTAATTTTGATAAATTAATGTTAAACAAATGAGAGCGGGAAAAGCAGAAGGTTTGGATGGTATTGCTGTGGAGTGTATAAAGAAGGGTGGAGATGTGATAATAGATTGGTTGGTGAGACTTTTCAATGTGTGCTTTGCTGTGTCAATGGTACCAATAGACTGGAAGAGTGCATGTATTGTGCCGTTGTACAAGGGGAAGGGAGATCGGCAGGAGTGTTCAAGTTATAGAGGTATTAGTTTATTGTCAGTGGTTGGAAAGCTGTATGGCAGGGTGTTGATAGAGAGGATAATAAAGTGTACGGAAGTTGCCATTGGAGAAGAACAGTGCGGTTTTAGGAGGGGAAGAGGGTGCGTGGATCAGATGTTTGCAGTAAGACAGTTATGCGAGAAGTATTTAGAGAAGCATAAGGAGATATTTTGGGCTTTTATGGACTTGGAAAAAGCGTATGATCGTGTGGACCGTGAAGCAATGTGGAAGGTGTTAAGGATTTATGAAATAGGAGGAAATTTGTTAGAAGCAGTTAAGAGTTTTTATGAAGGGAGCAGAGCATGTGTGAGAGTAGGAAATGGTGAGTTGAGTGAATGGTTTGAGGTAAAGGTAGGTTTGCGACAGGGTTGTGTAATGTCACCATGGCTTTTTAATATGTTTATGGATGGTGTGGTGAGGGAGGTGAAAAGGAGAACTATGGGAAGAGGATTGGGTTTAGTAGGAAAGAATGGTAGAGATTGGGAGTTGAATCAGTTGCTGTTCGCTGATGACACAGCATTGGTGGCGGATTCTGATGAGAAACTGCAGCGGGTAGTCAAAGAGTTTGGTGTGGTTTGTGGAAGGAGGAAACTGAAGGTGAACGTCAATAAAAGTAAAGTAATGGTGTGTAATAGGGGAGAGCATAGGGTGAATCTAGATGTGAGGCTGGATGGGGAAATATTGGAACAAGTAGAATGTTTTAAATATCTAGGAGGAACGATAAGCAGGAGTGGAGGTATGGAAGTGGAGGTAAAACAGAGAGTGTGAAGGAAGGAAGGTTTTCGGAGCAATGGGAAGTATGTGGAAGACGAGAAATCTCGGAGTGAAAGTAAAAAGTGCACTGTATCAAGGAATTGTTGTGCCAACAGTGATGTATGGGGCTGAGACATAGGCTCTGAAGAAAAAGGAGAAAAGAGGGCTGGATGTGATGGAGATGAGCTGCTTGAGGAGTATGTGTGGAGTTACTCGTAGAGACAGATTGAGGAATGAAGAGATACGTAGGAGAGTGGGGCAGCAAGAACATTTGTCAGCCAGAGTGGACAGAAGGGTGCTGAGCTGGTATGGTCATGTTGAACGAATGGGAGATGAAAGGCTTACAAAGAGAATATGTGAGTCAGGTACAAGGGGAGATAGAAGGGCAGGAAGACCCCCATTGAGATGGAGAGACCGTGTAAGAAAGGCTTTGGATGATAGAGGAATGACTATAGATCAGGCAGGGGAAGTGGTGGTGGACAGGAGTGAATGGAGAATGCTTGTGAATAGTTGAGTGAACACGTGGTCATTTGGAGTAAGGGGTCGGGCGCAAGTTGGACTAGATAATAGTCCATCAGGCGCCTGGCCCGGGGAGACGATTAATATGAAGGGTGTGCCAGGAAGTGTGGTGGGAGGGCTTGTGGCTTTGGCTCCGTGGCTTTGGCTTGTGGCATGTCTGCCTGCCGAGATCGGAACCTCTCCGGGTGGTCAGGGGCCGGGGGAGTGCTGGAGCGACCTTTGTAACCCTGGTCTCTGGGTCTTCTCCTGGGTGACCTGGATGTGTGAGAGTTTGTGTTTTTTATCTGTGTTTATTTTTTGTTTTTTGTTGTTTTTGTGTTTTCCCTGTTCTTGCTCTGTCTTGAGTCGGCTACCCCCAAAATGGGGATTGGGCCTGAGCATATAGATAGATAGATAGAATGTTAGCTTCTTGCCCAGTTAACTTCAAGCCGGTTTTGTACCGCCAGTCGGTCGATGATACGCGAATAATTTTCATGAATAGAAGCCACGCCGAATTGTTGTTAAATTACCTCGATATTGAGCATACAAACATTAAATTCACCATGGAAGCAGAATTGAACTCTAAACTACCATTTTTGGAAGATTTTTTTTTCGAAAAGCGCGATGACAAATTATTTTCTTATATTTTTTGTAAACCTATTTTTTCTGGATTTGGAACTAGCTATTTCAGTTATTGTAATTTAAAGCTTCGTATCAATTCAAATAACAAAATAAAAAACATATTCACAGAGCATTCAATCTTTCTTCCACTATGAATACTTCCATCAGGAAATTATATTTAAACAAATACATTTTTAAATAATGGTTTCAGCAGCTAATTTGTTTATAATATGGTCAGGATTTTTTGTAATGAACTGTACCAACCTAAGCAATGTGTCCTACTGTGAAGAAGTAGTTAATATATATCTCACTCCTCTACCTTGGCGATGATTCCATTAAGAATTAAAAGGCACTCAAGAAATATCTAACTAAATTTTGCACACAAATTCAACTTCAAATTCGGTCATACAAAAAAGAAACTTTATTAATATCATGTAATTGTTTCACTTCAAAGACCAAATGACGACCCCACTTAGTTCGTCACTTGTTTACAAGTACAAATGCCCCAGCTGCCAAGCAGGATATATTGGAAGCACAACTAGAGCTTTCAAAAACGAGTTGAGGAACACTGGTCAGTCAAGCAGGACAGGGCTACCCCTTCAATCCCCTCTTCACTCCGCTGTAAGGGATCATGCTTACCTTTGTTATGTTTCATTATTTTATGTTCAAAGATTTTACAATAATTAATTTTAGTAACATAAATTTAAGGATCCTTGAATCCCTATACATCCACAGTCTAAATCCCTCCCTTAACAGTACCGTACCACTTTATTTAAAATAATATATTCCAGCGTCCTCTTCTATTATGTTGGCCGTGGTGATGTATTCCTAAGTACCCGTCTTATTGCATTATGTATCTATTTTCGGTACTTATTACCGAAACTACCACTAATTATTTCTCAATATTTGAAGGCTATTATAGAATAAGGATGTTGCAAAGGTCATATTAATATTTGTTTCAACCTCCGGATTTTTTTTTGATTTTTTACGTGCACTATAAAGCACTGTAAAAAAAATCCCTATAATTCTCCCTATTGACGGCAGTGAAAATCTTATTAAGCCCCTTACTGTCAAAATAGATGATTTCAATCAATCATGGGGGGGGGGGCAAAGCCCCCCTCAACCCATCTTGTATCCAAAGGCAAAAACAAATGAGTATTTACTCTGAAAATTACTTACATCTGAGTATTTTAAGATCGTTGGATAATGGGAGAAATACAATTTTCAGGGGATTGTAACCAATTTCAACTACTGTATAATGATGAACACTGCCTAAAACCAAAACGAAAAACCATGGGAAAATTAATGGTAGTTTCGGTTATATTTTCCCTATTTTCTTTTCTTTTCTCCCTACGTTTTCATATGTTCCTAATTTTGGTATAACTATTAGTTTTATTTGATTTTCCTTTATACCTTTTTATGATGTGTGTTGTTTTATAGATTTTCATGTGTGTTTAGATTTTAATTTAACTTATAATCGATCGAGGTTCATCATATTATATATAATGTTTATCAAATAAAAGACTTCAAATATAATTAGTTTTTTTTTGTGATTTTTTAGATCCACTGAAGATAGCATGAATGTAATTTGTCGAAATGTCAGGCCGCCAATACAGATGACTGTTCGTGAAAGCCCTCGTTCTTCTTTTCCTTCTGAAATAGTGGTTCCCTACGAACAAGCCCATATCAGAGATACTCGATACATGGGCGCACTGTGCACCTATACAGAGCAAGTAGCTGTGCGGAGGTGACGAATCCACGGAGATGGTTGAGCACACCTAACTTCTGGGAAGCTGTTTTAGCAAGAGCGGTAATATGATCTTTCCAAGAATGGTCGGATGAAAAAGATGCGCCAAAACTAGTGAGAGAAGATGAAGGGTTGACTTGTGTATAATTGAAGAGTAATTGATAGTTTTGTGGAAGATTGCGACTGGTTGCTAGAAGGAGTATTTGGGTCTTTGAGGCGTTGAATGTAACAAGATTTTCTCTGCTCTAATCAGAAATAATTGATATATCAGAAGACAGGAGTGCTATGGCCTCGTCACATAACTTTTGGAGAGATTGCATGCTAGGTTGTGAAAATCTAGTTGAATAGTGTAAGGCAGAGTAATTAGCATATGCGAGGGGTGGGACTTGAGGTACAGTTAAGCAGATCATTAATAAATATTAGAAAGAGAACTGCAGACAGGAAAGAACCCTGAGGAACACCGGAGTTGATAGGTTGAGGAAGTGAGCGATGGCCATCCACAACTACTGCTTTGGCTAGGTCAGAAAGGAAATTAGAGACAAACGCACAGATAGAGGAATAGAAACCGAAGGAGGTATTTTGGAAATTAGAGATTTGTCCCAGACTCTATCAAAGGCTTTCGATATGTCTAGCGCAATAGGAAAAAATCTCACCGAATGGAGGATGACCAACAGTTAGTAAGTTAAGCAAGGAGATCACCGGTAGAGTGGCCCTTAAGGAAGCCATACTGGCAATCTGAAAGTAGATAATGGGATGAAAAATGCTTAAGAAATTTTGAATTGAGGCTAATTTCAAAAGCTTTGAAGATGCAAGTAATTAGAGCAATTAGATGACAGTTGGAGAACTGATAGCAATCGCCCTTCTTTGGAACAGGTTGATTGATAGCAAACTTTCACCAAGAAGGAAATACATTAGAGGAATGACAGAGACAAAAGAGTGCCTAGGCAGGGAGTCAGCTACGAAGATTTTTTTTTTTAGTAGAACCGGAGGAACACCATCCGGTCCATACATCTTCTTACTATTAAGCTCAGAGTGGGCTTAAGGTACATCCTTAGAAGAGATTATTATATTAAGCATAAGTAAGTGAGAGGGGGGTGGAAAGGGATGAATAGCACCAGAATCATCCAAGATGGAGTTTTTAGTGAACATTTGAGCGAAGAGTTCAGCTTTAATAGATGTGGCGCTGTGGTGCCTTCAGAGTGGAAAAGAGGAGGGAAAGACGAGGAAGTAAAATTGTTGGAGAGGTTTTTTTCTAGATGCCAGAAAGCTTTGGAAGAGCTCGAATTGGAAAGTTCAGAACATTTGTGATTGATAACAGAGTTTTTTGGCTAGTCGAAGAAAAGATTCGGCTTGATTCAGGCCAGAGACATGAAAAGCACAAGATTCTTGAATTTGAAGACTATGGCACCATTTCAATGCTTACTCTTTATTGCGGATGGCTGTAGAACAAGCTTGAGTAAGCCATGATTTTTTGCATTAGCCGGAGAGGAAAACAAAAATGAAATGTATGCCTCCATGCCCAAGAGAATTATCTCGGTTATGTGTTCGGCACACTCCGAGGGTCCCCAGCCATGGAAGCAAAAATTATTCCATGGGAAATCAAAGAAGTACTGTAAGGCCCTCCCAGTCATCAGCGCCAAAGTACCACAAGCACCGCCAGCTGGGAGGATCGGATGGCCGTACTGGAGAGATATGACAGGTAATAGAGATAAGGTTGTGATCAGAGGGGCCCAACGGAGAGACAAGGTTTACAGCACAAGAAGAAGGATTAGAAGCTAGAAATATGTCAAGAATGTTGGACCGATCTCCAAGGCAGTCAGGAATTCGAGTAGGGGGCTGGAGTAACTGCTCTACGACATTTAGGATAGAAAAGATGTAGGCTTATTCACCAGTTGATCAGTGAAAGGAGAGATAGATAGAATATATTCCTCTTTAAAAGTTAGAAATCAAAGTATTTAGGGTAGTCAGTAGAATTAGGGAAGAGATAAAGAGTGCAGAAATATTTAATTTGAGAGTGACAAGAAAGCTTTAGCCAGAGAGTTGAGAATTCAGAAGAATCAAAGTTAGGAACACGAGAGGAAGCAAGATTGTTGCACACATAATGTATACACAACATCCACCATTGGCTTGAAACTGAGGATAGAGATAGTAGGAGGATACGGTTTTCTGTAAGTAGTCCCAGACAACTGGGTTTCGGTGAGAAAAAGAAAATCAGGGTTGGCAGAGGAGAGGTAGTGTTCAACAGACTGGAAGTTGTAGTTGTTGTAGAAATTGATAGTAATAGTGGAAGATAGCGGTCCAGAGCATTTTGATGGGTCTGCAACAGGGACCTAATCACTGGGAGCATTTCTGACGATTACAGTTAACCGAAAAGCCCTCAATGTCTTTCAATTTGTATTTAGTTCTGCGGAAGCAGGCTGTGGAGAACTTTACGAGGAGACGAGATAGAAGAACCTTCCTTTCTTAAGGCTTTGTTTGACAATAGACCTCTTGTTACAGTGAGCCACAACAACGAACTGACAGTAAACACGATCGTACACTAACAAGTAAGGACGTAATTAAAGAAGTGAAACAATAAAGCAATGAATAATGAATTATGAGGCTTCGAATCCAAAACATAATAATAATGGAAAAGCAAATCTAACAATTATAAGAAAAGGGCAATATATTTAGAAACTCTAAACAAAGCACTTTGAGATCATGAACAGAGCATTGAAACAGTTTAATATGTATAACACTTGCTTCTGTCTTGCCCATGTGAAAAGATAGTCTATTATTCACCAGCCAAAATCACTGCAAGATTCTAGATATTTGTAGAAAGTAGCAGCAATACTTTTTGGGTCTTTTCCTGAAACCAGCTGGCATCAGTATTCAGTAGTAATTTATTCAAAACGCTCAGTTCCATATCACTCACGTAACAGAGAATGATTAAAGGAGACCTCACAGTTAATTGGCATTGGATCTGATAAAGATCAATTTAATACTTTGGGTTCTACCACTTGGATAGGAATTAATCCAGTTCACCGACCCTAAGCCCATTGTCACTGAGTATATATATCATGGTGTACCATATCAAACGTTTTCTGTAAATCAAGAATTACCATGCCGGTGTAGTTACCTTAGACATATCATTATGAATGTGGTCTGTTAAGTGGATGAGATATGAGTCTATTGAGTACATGACTCTGAAACCAGATTGAAACATGTAGAGCAGATTATTGTCTTTATAGTACTGTTAAATTTGGATGTAAACAGTGTTCAAGGATTTTGGTACAGTACATAATATGTTTGCTGATCTGTATTTGCTAACATCTAATTTGTTTCCCTTCGTAAATAAATGGGTAACAATAGCCTCCTTGAGTTCATCAGGTACTTTGTTTATTGACAAGTTGATTATGTGAGTTAGGGGACCTGCGATGCCTATACCTCCATCCCTCAGAAATATATCATGAATTGTATCTGGTCCTGTACTTTTGTGTACTTCTAGATTACAGAGCTCCTTTATTAATTATGTATTCTGGTGTAAAATTGTTTATTCTAATTGTGTTCGGGTGTATGCCTCTGTTCCTGTAGAAATGTTGAGAGGTAGCAGTGGTTGTGGTGTATTTATTGAGTGATTGTAGTAGGTTCAAGTGTGTTTGCGAAAGAGTTGAAGTAGGTCGACATTTGTTGATTTTCATGGTAAACTTGATCAATGTTGAGAACATTATTTGTGTTGCATGAATCATTTGTTATGTTATTGTAACCTGTTGATTTTAAATGCCTCCACAGATTGTTGGTGTTATTCTGACATTCTTCTGCCTTGTGGAAATAATTTGATTTCGCTGATCATATGTCGCTACTTAGTTTATTCCTAACCCTTATGAACTCCTGTTTTAGAATTCCATCTTGTTTGTATTTCAATAGCTTAACCTCTTCAACACCAGGATGTATTTTCATCATATTTCGGTTAACACTTGACGATAATTATGTTTTAGCTTATAATCTATCTCTAGGAGTCAAAGGGGTAAATACGATCTCAATAAACCCTCTGAATAACATACGACTTTCAGACACTGCATAAAATCGTCTAACTTTATCCAGAATCAGAGGGTAAAAGGCGTCATGACCTTTGTATTCATATATTTTCAAAGAAGCTTTACAATCCAGAATGCTTGTGATGATGGTTCTAAAGCTACCGCATTTGTTATTAAAGTGTGTATTTCCAAAAACTGGAGACTAATCTGTATTCCACAAAATGGCTTCAAATGTTTCTTTGTTGTATTTTCTGAGTGATCTTGTTGGTGTTTTTCGTTTGCAATATGTGACGGAGTGATCACTTATCCCTGTCTGTATAACCCCTGATTGTGTTATTTTGTCCTCTATGTTGCAATTCTCGTGGTCTAGTATTGTAGCAGCATTTCCCGTGATATGCGTTGCGGTCGTGATGAGCTGTTTGTGATTGTGTGTATTGTCAGTGTATGTCTGTATTCTTGTACAAGTCTATGATTCCGTTGTTTTTAACACAAGTTAATTCTCCTAGTATAATTGAGTCGTTCGGTAGGTTTAATAATGACAGTGTTTGTTCAAATGTGTTAAAGAACGTTGATTCGTCTGGTGGCCTATAACACTCTCCGAATGTTTTAGGTTTTGTCCTAGGCAGGTGAGATAATTTCATCGTTTTCTATGTGAAGGTCGTTCCTAACTGTGTGTCTGAGGTTGTTTCTTGCATACAGGCATACTCCTCCCCCTTGTCTATCACGATCATTTCGAACCAAATTGATACCATGGATGGTTATTTCACTATCATATATACTTGAGTGTTTATTCTTTCTCTATGTGCCTTATAGAACAAGCCCCAACACTTATGGGAACATTTATTGTCGCTGAAGGCCATTCAAATAAAAAAAAAAAGGTATTGCTAACTCGAATAATTTCAAAATACTTAGCCCTATTAATTATTATAAAATGTTTAAGTTGAACCTGAAATGGATTATAGAAATCAAAATGTATATCAAAAAAGAAAACGGCAAAAGATCGGCCAAACTACTTTATTTCTTCAGTGATTATCCTGGAAGAAAATATAGCGTAAATAATAGTCCCTACAGTTCTACATGTTATTGCTAATGGAAGCTACCGTAGATATAAACGATCAATAATAGTTTATGGTTGCTCCTCTGCCTTTAATTTTAATTCGGTACTGATAATGGCGATTTATTTAAGAGATCTCTATTTTGTATGGAAGAACGCATTAAGTTTTAAAGATGAAAGTTGAGAAGGCAATATAATTATATTTATTAGCAATGATAGTTATTTTCTGAACCTCAACACACCATTAGAAAGGTTCAAATACTTTAAACGTCTGCTTCACCTAGCAGTTATTGCATAACCTATTCTTCATTTCAATGTTAATCATCATATGTTTAGTTTCCACTATCTTAAAATTGTGGTAGCATTTATCACAAGTATTAATTTAAAGTTATAAGAAAAGTGTTTCATTGCCACTATAATAAATTGAGCTAATACCACCATTGTTCGTATAATACTACAGATAATGATTCATCATGATTGCAAGCAGGGTAACTGATAGATAAATCTAATAATTAATTGTCTGCGTCGTTAACCGGGCATGACCGTCGTCTGTGTCCTTACTTCCGGATGATTTATTCTTCCGGTTTGCTGGAGATCGGATTGTACAATGAAGATGGCGTGAAGAGAAGGAAGTGAGATGAGCGGGATGAGAGGCGTGGAAGAGGACCAGCAGAAGAGAAAGAATAACGGAATAGAGGATTTGTAAGAGGTGAATGATGGTGTAGAGGATTAGGCGGGCAAAATTGGTAATTGAAATAATGTTGGAGGCTGAGATGTTTGACTCAAGAGAGAGGGGGAAAGATAGATGGATACATTATAAAGTTCGTGAACAATAGAGTAGGGGATACAGGATAGAGCACAGACGAGGGCGTGTATGGATAATAAGTAATTTGTAATACATAATAATGGAGGTAAAGAGAATTTGGAGTTCATCCAAGGATTATTTAAAAAAACTAGTATCATAGAGATAAAGGCTGAAATGACAAATTAAGGAAGATAAATAAATCGATGAAAAACGTACCCTGAAGTTAATATATATGAGAAGCGGAGCTTGGAAACGAGCAACTAATGGTAAGAAAAGATAATTATTTGAGGTTTTCGGGGAATCCAAAGCACTAGACTGAAAGGGATAATAGAGAGTGGTGGTTGTGTACAAGATACCCTGGCCACACAGACCTTACAATCCCAGCCAGATTGGTCAGAACTGAATTCTAGTAGAAATAGCAAACCGCAAGTAGGGGCAAATGGAAGAAAAGGATTGCAAGGAAGAAGGCTGTTTCACCAGCCTCTGTTCCCACCGACAGTTGCCGCACTTGAAGAGAGTTGGAAGTGTATAATCTTGCAGGGCTTGGAAATCGCGTGAAGGAATGTATACATTTTTAGAATAGTTAGAAATGGAAATGAAATTTCTTGCAAACCTGTAACTATAAATGCATACATCCACACATATATACACACACAACTGAACACATTTTTCATTACTGCCAGTAATTATGAGAGAGAGACAGAGAGAGTGGCGCGGGCATACCTGTGCATGTGTGTTTGGCTGTGTGTGTGTTTCTGATTGTATATGTAGTGAGTGATTCCCTTGTGACCTGTGGAGAAGAAGGATGAATGCTGTACGAGACTAGAAAGAGACAGGGAGGGGAAAGAACAAAGTTTGTAAGGATGACAGGAGAGATTAAGATTGGCAGAGTATGAGAGAGAGAGAGAGAGAGAGAAAGCAACCAACATTGTAAGTTACATAAACCTTTCACTGCGGAGACCGTAATGGTACGTCCTGGAAATATCCTAGAATTATTATCCCATTAAAGCCTGTGGAGACCAGCGTGAGTGATCAAGAGTGCGACAAGCCCCAGTCTGCTTTGCAGCAAGCCAGCCGCGGCACTGAGATTCTCACACCACGTCTCGCGAGAAATGTTCAGTGTTGCCAAAGGTAAATGTAGCACAACATGAAACGGAACGGAAGAATAGGTAGAATGGGCAAATATAGAAATCCGAATAAAGGAGTGTCACTGATCTTGAGGAGGTAGTGGGTAGCGTGCCTATGGAGTGTATTAAGGGTGGAGACGGTGTGAATCCCTTTATCCGTTCCGTCCTTTGATTCCATTGCCACCATATCGTTCCTCCCTCGGACAAACTATTTTAGGCCGAGGGCAATTGTGACAATTTTAGTCTGGTATATTATATTATGTAAAGTTGTATATTACGACAGTCTCTTCAAATCATATTCTGTACAGTGTACATGTCATTCAGTCTAGTTGTCGATTCCAATACGAAAATTTAAAAAAATAGTACGAGAAATTACTTGCTCATTGTAAATTGATGGAAACATGGTTCGTGTGAGATAGCCAGGGGGATAGATTAAAGCGAGTGTCACACTATGCCAATTTAAGTGCCAACCAGCCATGACTTAAGGAGTGGCTTGTGACGGGGCCGATGACTAGCGACAGAAAGGCATGGTTGCCATACTGAATGCATGTGGTCGCCGTCACACGCAAACTGTTTCAGGTTCATCATCGGCAATCAGCGACCATGCGTGAGTGTAAGACGTGAGTGTAATAATGGTCAAAGACGGACAGCGTTATGGGTAGCGCACCCCTGTCGCATGCATACTGCATTGCGACCAGGCTGCAGACGGGCGCCTCACAGAGATGTTAGGGCGCCGACTGATGGCCATTTGGTCACACTATAGCAGCCGTGGAGTCGCCGAATGCACCCAGACGGATCAAAGAGGAGGGTGTGTTGCATGTATACAGGCTGGCCCATGATGTTCCCCAACATCGAATACCAACGATTTGCTGAAGGTGCGAGGTCGCCAACTCATGCTGATATATATACTCCAACCTGGCGGTCAGGCGCCGAATATTGCCGGCGCTTGCCAAGGCTGGCAGTATTTTACAGTATGGTACTATAGTATTTCCGTTTTTCATAACCTTTAGAAATACCGTACCATAATTTTGAACCGTACCCCTATTTTTTTTAGCTATGTAATTAGAAAGACAACTTCATATATTGCAGTTTCTTTTACAATTGCTTAGATTATATATAACTTGTATTTTATTCACAATTGCTTTCTCACTTTGCGGAAATTTGTCCAATACAGTGAAATATAGGTATATAGCTTTTACTAATATAAAATTAACTTTGAAATTTTGCACCGCCGTCGCTCGGTTACGCTATTTGCTAGAGGGCTAAACACTTTAAATTACTCTCTGAAAGCCAGGACGAGCATTTATCATTTAGGCCAGAGGGTTAATTAATAGTATTGACTTAAGTGACTACCTGTGACCTGTTCACACATAAAGTACAGTAAACAACAATTATATAGTCAATGAAAAGATATGCTTAATATTAACATTATAGTGTAATTTGCATACCTAAATGTGCATGTTGGAAGATTACTGTAAAACAAAGATAGCAATTATTTTAAAAAGTTCTTAATCAAATTTAAAATAAGTTCAAATATTTAGACTTGATGATATATATCTAATTAGGACTGACTACATTTTGTTGTGCATGAATGTCTTGGAACAGATATATCAATAGATGCTTCCATTAAAAAGTAAATAGGCCTACTGGCATTAATTTTTCGTCCTGTTAGGGACCAAGTAAAAATTCTGAAGTACAATATACATTTGTTTACACATATTATTGTAATTTTATGCTATAAATATACTACAATCTTTGAATATATACCGGGAATATATTATATATATTAATGCTACATTTCATAATAAAGCCTAACTTATGTGATATGATTAAATCTAGAACAAGTGCCAACTCCCGATGGTAATTGTTTGCGAAATTCACCATATTAAACAGTACGGTACGGTACGGTTATTTATTTATCATCTATACTTATCACGTAACGCACTATCAGATTAGGCTATATTACAAGGTTGATAAATCTGAAAATAAGAAACTTAAAACTAATTTAAAAACATCATCGTGTTCTGGATATATTTTTCTACTTCATGAAAGTGTTTTCCAACTGTGGAAAAAATCGGAAAATAAGTGAAAACCCGCCTAAATTTAAAAGTGAATAAACTATTACTGTGAATAATTTGTCTAATACATGTAGCTTATACTATCTATTCTGCATTTAAAGAATTAATGTAAAAGGCAATATATGCAATGGTTGTGAAAATATTGTTTGTTATAATATATATATCCATTACGCAGTCCACGCAGACAACCACTTAGCTATACAAATATATCGAGAGGCAAAGTTGCCAAAGCCTGGCAGTTCTGCGCCACCCTGTATATATGTAACGCCCACAACAAGAATTGTGGCAGTGCAGACCACCACTAGCACCACGCCACAAGGACCCAAACAGCACAGAGAGTACCTGTGCACCCTTTACATGTCCAAGCTGACTTACTTAAAACATCAATGCCACTGGAAGCTGTAACAACACCAGATCGTTCCCTTCTAGCCTTCACTGAGTGGAAACCAGAATACGCAGAACTAAGACAATGTTAATCAACCTGGGAGAAGTAATTCAGCTAGATACGATACTAGCACCTCCAGGTCTGAAGACTGGCACACCCCTAGGTACGAAACTAATACAAATAGGTTCGATACTAGTACATCAGGTTCTAAGACCGAAACTACCAAGTATGGTGGTAAACCTGTTAAGTACGAAACTAGCTCTACAGGTCTAAACACTGAATACACCAAGTGCTCTGGTCAATCTGATAGGTTGGATACTAGCAAACCAGGTCCTAAGCCTAACTCATTGTGTACGACACCAACGAAAGTGTGACGTAACATAATAGTGAGGCTTGATGCTAAATGTTAGTCTCTTCTTGATAAACAGTGTACAACCCTTCAGGTAAACATAATACATATTCTATCCTTGTTATTATTCCTATTTAGAACATCCTAAAGCTTACAATTGAGCACTCTCGTATCAACGTAATACTGGATATCAAACAGGAGAAATTTAGTTTCGAAGACACCTCAACAACCAAATCGCACATACTTTATTTTAGTGATTCCCATTAGATAATTATTCACCTCTTATGTAAATTGAATAAAACTATAGTTGAACGAATAGAGAAAACGTGACTTTGTGACAATTAGAAAGACTGACTTTGCTAAACTCAATTCATATAATGTAATTACTGAAAACACATAGTACACCATTTCCATTTGTATAAACCTAACCTATGTACTTCAACTAATATATATCAGGAGTATGATTTATTCTAAAATCCCTCACTATTAAATACTTGCATAATCAAATCATGCACTTGTTTCCTTGTATTTAGAGCACGAGTGTATACAATCACGAACTCAAGTAAAACTAATTATATATATATATATATATATATATATATATATATATATATATATACTGTATATATACTGTATATATATATATATATATACTGTATATATATATATATATATATATATAAATATATATATATATATATATATATATATATATATATATATATATATATATATATATATATATATATACTGTATATATATATATATATATATATATATATATATATATATATATATATATACAATATATATATATGATTTGTGTGCATGTAATACTTTGTGTATTTTTCATATAATTACTGTGTGTACCTATATCTAATTTTGTACAAATTATATTATTGTTCTGTACCTATTGTAAAACTTGCCTTTGTATTTGATTGTAGTTAAAAGTACATATTGTATACCTCCCTGTTAGTAGGACTTGCCAATAACCAGATTTGCATTAGCATTTTAATAATTATCTCTCTCCATATCTTACGATCCTTCTGAATATATTTATATTATATATTTACCCCTTCTCTCTCTCTCTCTCTCTCTCTCTCTCTCTCTCTCTCTCTCTCTCTCTCTCTTCTTTTCAACATTCACCCGCCCCTTCCTACTTACCATTACGTCTTCCACAACCTCCGTATCCTCCCATGCCTTTTTTCTCGTTATCTCTATTATATATATTTTGATACGGGTTTTTCACTTCCTCTTCACTCAATTTACTTTTTCTTTTTACGTCAACCTGTCGCCTTAATTTCTTATTGCTTCCCCTTCTTACACAACCTCCACATCTTTGCCCTTGTGTCTTTTTATCCTCAGTTTCATTGTATTTACTCACCACACCTTTCCTCTTGCTCCAGCCCCCTTTCTCTTTCTTTGGCCCTCTAGTACCTTTCTTTCGTCAATATCTGCCCTTCCCCATATGCCTCTCCTTGTTCCAGTTTCCTTTCTGTTTGTCTTATCCCTCCTATTCTTGTATTTCGCCCCTTCCCTCCCTCCTCCCTTTCCACACACACACACACACACATAAACACACTTCCTTGTGCCTGTCCCCTTTCTTTTTACTTGATCCCTCCTTTCCCTTCATTTCATTCATTCCCTTCCCCCCCCCCCCCACACACACACGCACGCCTCTCCTTTTACTGCCTTCCTTTAGTTAGGCTTTGGCCCTCCTATCCGTTTCTTTTGTCTATTCCCTCCCTTCTACTTTTACATTTCCCCTCTCCTTATTCCAGCTGCCTTTCATTTGTCTTCATCCCTCCTGTTTCTTCTATCCGCCTATTCTCTCCCTCCTCCACACACACCTCTCTCCTTGTTCTAGTCGCCTTTCTTTTTTCTTGGGGCCTCCAATCCCTCCCTCCCTCCTCTTATAATCCCCACCCGCCTGTATTGATTAGATATAGACAGCGGTGCCATGGTAGGCATATGTACGTATGTATGTCTGTGTTTCTTTCCCTCCTCCTCCAACACCCACCTTCCTTCACTCTCTCATTTGTATCTCTATGTGTTATCTCCATGCTTCCAGATTAATACACTCCTTTGCCAATACCTCCTTATATTTACAGTTACAGTTTGCCTCCTTCAACTCACCCATCACCACACACTCTCGTCTTGCTATATATTGTATACCTTCCCTCTATCCCTTTCGCCTACTTCACTCCTGTTTTGCATAAATATTTGTTTTATTCACCTTCCATTTCTATCCATCTCCTTTCTAATTTCCCTCCACCTTATAATTATCTTCACATTGTTTCTTACCCCATTATCCTTTCTCGCTATCTTTAATGTATCCAGAATCCGTATTTTGTATGACTATCCTTGATTGTCTCTCCCACCTCTCCCTGGTAGGTGTGGTGGAGTGGTATTGCTACTGAGCTGGTAACCCTGAGGTCCCGCGTTAAATCCAAATGTGTCACAGGAAGATATTATTGGGACTGGATTTCTGCTGTGCTTACCCTATTTTACCACAAAGCCCACACACACGTCAATTAACAATGATGTTCCCAGTACAATAGTATTGTATAAATATTGCCATATTCAAATGTTAAATGACAGACTAGTAAGTGAGAAGCTCAACAGTGGCTTGAGGAAGTGTATTGTCCAAGACGAGTCGAGATGTGAGTCAGTGGTGATGCAGGTATGGTAGGCCGAATCGCACCGAACTACAGTCATATTGGAAACAGTCAAGGCCCCGCTGATCTAAGAAGTCAGACTATATCCAGCCGGTTGTAAAACTCGTCTTCTGGAATAAGACCTCCAGACTTCACCATGAAAGCCTTTGTCCGGAGGGAGAGTTAGAAAAAACAAAAATCGTTTCCATCATGGATATCACTCTCTCTGTTCTTACCATCAATATTCATGCTCACTCTACTTGTATTAACTTTCCTTCCACATTCTCACTGTGCATGTGATTATCATCCTAATGTTCTTATTTGTTAGAAGTTGGATGGAGGTTATGTTTTTGCCTTTGTTTGTCTGTAAACAAGACATCTCAAAAAGTTATAAACCGATGTTCACGAAATTTAGTGGGAATGGAGGCTATGTACCGAGGAAAAAGTGTTGTCATTATGGAGGTGAGCGGTAGAGTGCATACCTAGGCGGCTTTCAAATTTAGCAACCGATGTTCACGAAATTTAGTGGGCAGAGAGGATAATATGTGCTAACGAAGAAGTAATTTATGAGGCGATCGGTAGAGTGCATACCTTCGCCAGCGGAGGTGGAGATATGCGCTCTCCTAAGTGCCACTCGTTTGTTTTTTTTTTGTTTTTTTGTATATCTCTGTACTCTTTTGATTTGTATGTTTCAATTGTATCAATTTACTGTCTTACCCTGTCAATAGTTCCGTTAACTATGAATTGGATTTAAGTAGAGTCAAAACTAATGTGTCTTTACACTATATGTTTCGTCATGTGGACATATTTTCCGAATTTTGTAGTTCTAAGTTTATGGCTTAAAAATGTCACCTTATGTCTTAGTTATATTCATACAGTTCAAATTTGTTATCTAATATCGAGTGTATCACTATGTTGCTG
This sequence comes from Paralithodes platypus, assembly GCA_032716605.1. Taxonomy (NCBI): domain Eukaryota; kingdom Metazoa; phylum Arthropoda; class Malacostraca; order Decapoda; family Lithodidae; genus Paralithodes; species Paralithodes platypus. The sequence goes on along the minus strand of CM064522.1, from coordinate 19,803,094 downwards.
TTATGTCCCTTTTGCCAACTTTCTTTTATTCCTTCAACACATATACTGAAAATGTTATGCTTCGTTTTCTATCTCTTCTATTGTAGCGGGGTTGTTGTTGTTGTTGTTGTTCCCCAAGCTGCCTGGCCGAACAGCCCCAAGGCCCCGAGCAAGGCCAAGGCCATAACCGAGCGCCCCCACAGAACCCTCCCCGCCGACCACAATAAAGCCTGGGTGACCGAAGCCACTCCATGGCGGGGAGCTGAGGAGGGTGCGGAAATGCCCGGGAAACCATAGCCCCACCCAGGGCCCTGTGTCCCTCAGAAATTATGAAGAGAAAGTTGAGGGGCAAGGGAAAAATGTGACGCTTTGGCTTCCAATCTTGGTAGATTGGGAGGTCAATCCACGTTAGAGACGCCGTCACTTGAGATCTAGAAAATATATAAGTAAAAGGAACAGTCAGAGTAAGCTATGGGTATGGCAGAGATTGCTCAGTTCTCACTCTGATAGACCATCCCATCACCACATGACTAGAACCCAATCCTCTCAGCATCAGCTAGGAAAGGCCCTAGAAAGCCGCCTATGGCGGGGGGATAGCTCCCCTATTTCAACCCTTTTCGGGGTTGGGCACCCGCCCGGGGTAGCGGGGTAGGGATCGGTACTAGGACCAATTCTCTTTCTAATTTACATCAATGACATAGATGAGGGTCTCACCTGTACAATCTCAAAGTTTGCTGACGATACAAAAATTGCAAATAGCGTACTCTCAAAAGAACAAGTTGACGATATGCAACACAATCTAGATAAATTGTCATGTTGGGCCCAAATTTGGCAAATAAGTTTCAATGCGGATAAATGTAAAGTACTATATATATCGGACACCAAAATGAGAAAGCAAACTATTCGATGAATGGCACTCAGCTTAAGAGTGTAGACAGAGAAACTGATATGGGAGTAACAATATCGAGTAACCTAAAACCGAGTCAACAATGTTCAGAAGTTGTTAAGAAAGCAAACAAAATAATTGGCTTTATAGGCAGGTCTTTTGAGCATAAATCCAAAGAAGTTATCCTAACTCTTTACAATTCCTTAGTCCTCCCTCTTCTGGAATACTGCGTTCAATCCTGGTGCCCTTATTACCAAAAATATATAGACAAGCTAGAACGAGTTCAACGTAGAGTTACCAAAATTATACCTAGCTTTAAAAAAAAAAAAAAAACACATACGAGGAGCGTCTTAGAGAACTAAATCTATTTCCTTTAACCCAGCGCTGATTAAGAGGCGACTTAATTCAAATGCTCAAAATCATCAAAGGCATCGGCAATATGAACAGTAGTAAGTACTTCACTATCGACCAATCTAATTACACGCGGGGAAACGGTTGCAAAAATTATTGGTATATCTTTTAATTAACACACGAATCTTAAGAATTTATTTTTCAATCGAGTTGTCGACTTGTGGAATGGGCTTCCCTGAGACGTTATAGACTGCAGCACCGTTGATTCTTTTAGACTTCGCCTAGACAAATATCTTGCCTCAAACCCGCGACTGACTGTGTTTTTAAATGAATAACTATATTGTATTCCCCCTTCAGATTCATCAAGGATAATCGTGTATATATGTATTATATATATATATATATATATAACTAAGACATTACTCTTCTTTTCCAGATATACGAAAGATCACGTATAACTGTGTTATGTTACTAACCCATCTGTCCCGTACTAACTTCCGAATCCTGCCACGGATATTAGTTCCAGGGCAGTAGTTCCCATTCCAATTTACCCCTACCCACTCTAAACTACTGTTTATACACTTGATCCTCAGTGTTTTGGAGGATTAGCAGCCTAGATGGGTCACTAGACCTGTTGTTGCTTGATTTCTTTTGTACTTCATCTATGCTATTAATCCTTCCACTTTCTCTTACGGTTACTATCTCTACTAGGATTAAAGTTCTGGCCACCTCGCAGGGATCGTAAGATCTGTGTGGCCAGTGTAACTATATGTAAATATCTCTCTTTCTCTCTCTCTCTCTCTCTCTCTCCAACACGCAGAGTAGGAGGTCAGCTCATTGAAGTTGGACGGTTGTTTTTTTCCAGCCCCCCTTCTCCCTCATGTTTAGCCCCATTAGTTTTCATATTTCAAGACGTTGGGCTCATTGGTTTGGTGACATAAGGGGAGGTTTCCACTTGAGGGATTTTTTTTTTAACTTCCTTCTACCTCATGTTTAGCCCCATTGCTTTTGAGATTTTAAGACGTTTGCCCCATTAGTTTGGCGATTTTAATAACTTTCGCCCCATTTCTGTCAAATTTAAGACGTTTCGTGCCATTTAGGTGTCGATTTTTTCCTGGCGAGCTATAGCGAGCCTGTAACTTAAGAGGAATCGGCCTTCGGCCGGGACATTTTTCTACCGAAAAATGTACATATTTATCTTAAAAGGAGGTCTAGGGGGGGTAATTTTAAGCTTGATGGAGGTCTAAGCAACACACTAGAAACCTCCCCTTAAGAGCTTTCGTCCCATATTCAGATTTTTAGTGTCATTTGGGTGTCGATTTTTTTCTTGGCGAGCGATAGCAAACCTGTAATTAAGAAGGGATCAGCCTTATGGGGTGACATTTTTCTACCGACAAATGTAGCCTACAGATGTATCTAAAAGGGGGATCTGGGAGATGTCTTTTTCAAAGTATGATGGAGGTCTAGGGATGAAAGTCTCTTTCTCTCTCTCTCTCTCTCTCTCTCTCTCTCTCTCTCTCTCTCTCTCTCTCTCTCTCTCTCATAATCAATATTTACAGGCAAATACGTGTCTTACTGGATATATATATATATATATATATATATATATATATATACTGTATATATATCCAGTAACACATAATTGCCTGTTAGTATTGATTGTTTTTCTAATGTTATGCGTACTGTAGTTCCGATTTCCATTAACAGAATAATTATTAAAATGTGTGTTATATTTAATTATCTCTACCTGCAGCATCTCTCCTCCCTCACTTTGTGCTAATTTTGTTTATATCATACTACTATTCCACACATAATCCACTTTACCTTGCCCCCGCACGTTCACCAGCTTCTCCCCACTGTTTTCCCTATGTGTATGAAGGAGACAAAAGGTAAAAGTGGCTGCAACAAGTGTCTTCCCCAAAGTTGAAAGAGTGATAGTGACTTGATCCTCTCCGTCACATCCATTTCCCTCTCCATTTTGCCAATCAATTCAACCATTCTCTCCTACTATTCCCAGCCTATATGTTCTTCCAATTACTATTTACTGTTGATAGGTTTAGGCTACTCCTGCTTCTCTCTCTATTTCTCCTCTTCCTTTAACTATGCTTAACCCTCTCAATCAGATGGCGAAATATTGTGTTGTTTTAGCTGTTTTTAGCTGTATATAATTATGATTTGTTCGACACAACAAAGAAGTAGAGGGTTAATTGAAATAGTGCACCATTAGATTAGTAGAGTTTTATCACTAAACCAATGAAAATCAAGAAAATTATATCTGATTGAAGCGTTTCATCGCAATCTTCCTGTACACACAGCTCCCTCTCCCGTGTTCTTCTACTACCTCCTTTCCTCTCATAAAACTTAAGAGTTAGAGTGTAAAATTATTATGTTCTCGAAAAATCAGATCTGAATGGTTCTTAAGTCAAACTTGAAAAGGCTTCAACCAACTATTATATATCTACCTTCTACTTAGTTACCGATAACAACACCAAAAGGACCCCCGAAATGTTACCAGGATAAAGAAGTCTACCAAAAGTTATTGGAAAAAAACGTTGGTTTGATCCGTCCTTTACTCCAACATCACACACGACTGTTTTCCCCACTCCCTCTTATACTCTCACTCTCACCTCTGTCCACTCCACCTCTCACGCTACACCTCCACTCCCTCTTATACTCTCACTCCCACCTCTGTCCACTCCACCTCTCACGCTACACCTCCACTCCCTCTTATACTCTCACTCCCGCCTCTGTCCACTCCACCTCGCACGCTACACCTCCACTCCCTCTTATACTCTCACTCCCACCTCTGTCCACTCCACCTCTCACGCTACACCTCCACTCCCTCTTATACTCTCACTCTCACCTCTGTCCACTCCACCTCTCACGCTACACCTCCACTCCCTCTTATACTCTCACTTCCACCTCTGTCCACTCCACCTCTCACGCTACACCTCCACTCCCTCTTATACTCTCACTCCCACCTCTGTCCACTCCACCTCTCACGCTACACCTCCACTCCCTCTTATACTCTCACTCCCACCTCTGTCCACTCCACCTCTCACGCTACACCTCCACTCCCTCTTTTACTCTCACTCCCACCTCTGTCCACTCCACCTCTCACGCTACACCTCCACTCCCTCTTATACTCTCACTCCCACCTCTGTCCACTCCACCTCGCACGCTACACCTCCACTCCCTCTTATACTCTCACTCTCACCTCTGTCCACTCCACCTCTCACGCTACACCTCCACTCCCTCTTATACTCTCACTCCCACCTCTGTCCACTCCACCTCTCACGCTACACCTCCACTCCCTCTTATACTCTCACTCCCACCTCTGTCCACTCCACCTCGCACGCTACACCTCCACTCCCTCTTATACTCTCACTCCCACCTCTGTCCACTCCACCTCTCACGCTACACCTCCACTCCCTCTTATACTCTCACTCCCACCTCTGTCCACTCCACCTCTCACGCTACACCTCCACTCCCTCTTATACTCTCACTCCCACCTCTGTCCACTCCACCTCGCACGCTACACCTCCACTCCATCTTATACTCTCACTCCCACCTCTGTCCACTCCACCTCTCACGCTACACCTCCACTCCCTCTTATACTCTCACTCCCACCTCTGTCCACTCCACCTCTCACGCTACACCTCCACTCCCTCTTATACTCTCACTCCCACCATCTGTCCACTCCACCTCTCACGCTACACCTCCACTCCCTCTTATACTCTCACTCCCACCATCTGTCCACTCCACCTCTCAAACTACACCTGCCTTAGTATACCATGATGCTTTCTGTCTTCTATTGTGGTTAAATTAGACGATTTTATTCAGTTTATGAAATAATTTTGAACGTCATAGTGGTAAGGTATATTGCCTTTTATTTTCGTGTAGGGTCTTCTGAAACTGGGAATATCATCCAATGTTAGCCAGAATAAATAAACAAATACAAAATAAAGAAGACAAAATATGCGTCCTCATATACTGAAAAGGTTAACCATGCGCCTGTTCTATTCCATTAGCACTCCCTTAGCACTCACATGGCACACACGCTGGAATTATATATGTTTCCATACTAGCCGATATCCGATTTTGAACTGTGATTCCTAGAAAATAACTTTTTACTCTAGTATTTAGTACATAGAGTTGATGACAATTTGCTTTTCTATATAAGAACATAAGAACATAAGAAAATGGGAGTCTGCAGAAAGCCGATTGGCCTAAGCAAGGCAGATCCCTGTCCCACACAACCCCAATTACAAAGCCCAATTATAGGCTCAACACTCTAATACCCTGAGGATCATCTTACCAAACCGGTTAGAGATTAACGCAGGATTACGGGGGTCTGCAGAGCGCTGATTGGCCCAACCCGGCTGATCCCCCTTCACACCCAACCCTTCTCGTCCATATGCTTATCCAATTTTTTCTTAAAGCTCCCTATCGTTCTTGATCCCACTATATCACTTGGTAGCCTATTCCACCCCTCTACAACTCTGTTACCAAACCAATATTTGCCTATATCTTTTCTGAAACGAAATTTATCTAATTTGAAACCATTGGTACGAGTTCTTTCGCTATCACTGAGCTTTAGTACATTTGTCATGTCCCCTTTGTTAATCCCACTAACCCACTTGAACACCTCTATCATATCCCCTCTAACTCTGCGTCTCTCTAACGAATGTAAACCTAATTTCTTCAACCTTTCTTCATACGGAAAATTTCTAATATTATGGATCATTTTTGTCATTCTACGCTGAATTCTCTCCAATGAATCTATGTCCATTCTGTAATAAGGACACCAAAATTGGACAGCATAATCCATATGGGGTCTCACTAATGACAAGTAAAGTTTTAAGATAACATCAGCAGTTCTGTTACTCACACTCCTAGAGATGAACCCGAGAATCCTGTTTGCCTTATTACGAACGCTTATACACTGTTTTCTAGGCTTCAAATCATTGCTAACAAACACACCTAGATCTTTCTCGCAGTCTGAATTTTCTAATTCTAAATTAGCTAGTTTATATTTAACATTTGTTTGCATCTTCCCTATCTTTAATACCTTGCATTTGTCAATGTTAAACTTCATCTGCCAATTTACTGACCATTCATGTAAGGTATCTAGATCCCTTTGGAGGCACTCTATATCGCTATCTGAATCAATTGATCTCCCCATTTTAGTATCGTCTGCGAATTTACTTATCCTACTAGTTATACCTAAATCTAGGTCATTTATGTATATAAGAAACAACAGGGGACCTAATACCGATCCCTGGGGGACACCACTTTTGACTGCTCCCCACTCTGACTTGGTACCATTTATGCTGACTCTCTGTTTCCTACCAATTAGCCATGACCTAATCCATCCCAACAACGACCCTCCTATTCCATGTGCCTCAACCTTTCTCATCAATCTCTCATGAGGGACTCTGTCGAAAGCTTTACTGAAATCTAAATATATAATATCATATGACTTGTCACTATCTACTGCTTCATATACCTCTGAGAAAAAGCTAAGCAAATTAGTAAGGCACGAACGTCCCTGAGTGAATCCATGCTGAGAAGAATTTATTAAGTTAAATTTTACTAAGTGGCTTCTAGTTTTCCTAGCAATAATAGACTCTAGCAACTTTCCTATGATTGATGTGAGACTAATGGGACGGTAATTGGATGCTATCGATTTATCACCTTTTTTGAAGATCGGAACTACATTTGCAAGCTTCCAAGCTTCTGGAACTAAACCTGTTTCTAATGACTTGTTAAATATAAATGCTAATGGACTACTTAACTCATCTCTGCATTCTTTTAATACTCTAGCATATACCTCGTCAGGACCAGGCGATTTTTGAGGTTTCAGTCTGTCAATTTCCTTAAGCACATCATTTCTACTTATACTAACTGTACTTAACATATTTTCTATACTATCACAATATACCATATTGACTTCTGGAATCTGTGCCAAATTTTCATTAGTGAAAACGGAAAGAAACTGACTATTTAATGTACTGCACATTTCTAAATCATTTTCTGTTATTTCTCCTATTGAAGTTTTTAGGGGGCCTATTACATCTCTAACTTTAGATTTATATAGTTGGTAAAAAGCTTTAGGGTTATTTTTTGAGTCGCTGGCTATCCTTATTTCATAATTTCTTTTTGCTTTCCTGATTTCCTTTTTGACCTGTCTTGATAGAGTCTGATAGTATATACGTAAATGATTGTCACCTTTCTTTATTTTTCGATATATTCCTTTCTTTTTTCCTATAAGATCTATTAGCTTATTAGTCATCCATTTTGGTTGGTTCTGCGTCGATCTAAATCTTCTTTTAGGGATATATTTATTTTGAGCATTGTGGAGTGAAGCAATAAACTGGTTATATGTAGGTGGCAAGTTTAACTCTGGCATATCCTGACTTAATCGCTTAACAATAGGGTCCACCCTTAAGTCTCTTCTTAGCCCACCATAATCGGCTTTTCTGAAATCTGGGATAAGTGTCGTATTCTCTTTAGCATTCCCTGTCCATTGTATATTAAAATAAATAGATTTATGATCGCTATTTCCTAGGTGGTCACCAATCTCTACATTATTTATCATATGTTCATTGTTACTGAAAACTAAATCAAGAATATTAATACCTCTAGTCGGCGTATCTATGAATTGAAATAAAAAACTATCTTGTACTACCTCTATAAACTCTACTGAATCGGAGTCGCCTATTTGGTGCTGCCAATCAATGTTCGGAAAATTAAAATCCCCCATAATGCACACATTGCTAAACCTTGATGCTATTTTAATTTCCTCCCATAACGATTTTCCGCCATTTCTACTCATATTAGGCGGTCTATATATAACTCCAATAACTATGGTCTCACTACCTTCGTTAACCTCTACCCAAACACTTTCATTATCATTATTTAGTCTAATACCTGATTTAATACAGCTTTTTAATGTACTCCTGACAAACACTGCTATACCCCCGCCCCTCCTACTTGTTCGGTCATATTTAAACAAACTATATCCTGGAATATCAAATTCTGCTAAAAAATGCCTAGATTCTGTATTAATCCACGTTTCAGTTAGCGCTATTATGTCTATATTTTCTGTGCTAACGAGTGCTCTAAGTTCGTTCATTTTGTTACATAAACTCCTACAATTTGTATAATATACCCTCAACCTATTACTTTTATTTGCAACTAATTTTCTATTGTGTTTAGCTAACTTATTATTTCCTGTTGAACTACTAGCTCTAGACGGAAATTCTACTCTATCAGTATTCTCATCTTTACTATCAGTTACATGTGTAGTGTTATCGATACTACTATTACACATCACTATATCCGCACTATCTTGACTGATTATTTCTATTTTACTCACTGGTTTGTCACATGAAGTACCTGCTCCATATGGAGACAGTATTTTACTTACACACCCAGGTTTTTTTAACGAAACCCCGCAACAATCTTGTCGAGTGAGCTGGCCAAGGTCGAAACTCCTAGTCGAGAGAGATGTACTCCATCCTGGGCATACAGTTCATCCTTACCATAAAAGAGGGACCAGTTATCCAGGAATGGAATAGTATTTGCCTTACAATACTTCTCCAGCCGGCTATTTACACCAATAGCCCTGGAGGACCATTCCTTCCTTACCCCTCTTCTAGGCAGGATACTGTTTACCACAGGAACTCCACCTTTTTCCTTGATCCTCTCCAACATTTCCTGATACTTGGAGAGCAACTCCTCAGTCCTGCATCTCCATATGTCGTTGCTCCCTGCGTTGAGGAAGATGATGGGGTCCTCCCCACTCACTTCCATGACAGCATCTATCTTCTCAGCCACCCTCCCGACTCCGGCACCAGGCACGCAGACAACTTTACCAACCTGAGTGTTTGTTGCCCTGCCAAGGTATCTAACCAATGAATCACCGACAATGAAAACAGACTTAGCTTTTTCCTTTTGTCGGCGTGTAGCAGCAGTTGTTGCAGCAACAGCAGCAGACTTCCCCCCCTCCCCTCTCACTGCCTCGATGATCGCCACTTCATCGCCATCACTCTCATCAGCCAAGGTGCTGAAGTTGTTGTGGGTCTTGACTGGCTGCCTTTTCAGCTTGCAGGCCGTTGCACTAGTTGACACCACTTTCCAAGGGGCTTCACGATCCCTGGGAACACTTCCGGTAGCCTCACACTTCTTCTCCGCCATAGCTAGTCTCAAGGCCAAATTTTCATCTTTGAGACACTGAATCTCCTGCTCCACACTCTCCAGTCTCTCTTGCAAAGCAAGACAAAGCTGGAGAGTATGGGAGGAGACAGCAGACTCATCAACAACAGCCATCACTATGAAAGTTCACTAGGACCTCACTAAGGGTAAACAGGTTCACTAGCGGTCACTGGGGACGTCCGCACAGGTCAGGGGTCAGAGAGCAACTGAATATGCATGAAGGAGACAAATGGCAAAGCTGCCTGTAACAATAGTCCTCCACAAGGTTGAAAGAGTGATAGAGAATAAAATCAAGGTACATTAGAGGTAATTTAGGTGTGTTGGAAATAAGTGTGGTGTGCTTGTTAAGTGTAGTGAAATGTATAGGAGGAGAGAGTGTTTGCGAGAATAAGTTGAATTACTCTCTGTGTAGGTGAGGCTGAAATAGAAACAGTGGGGAAATCCAGGCAAATGAAACAGTAGTTCCAGTAATTCCTTATCATATGCATATGTGGCCTCCCCTGGGTACTGCCCTGCTCGATTGGTGCCTACAATCTCCCCACTCCCCTGATTGTACATACATCAGGTAATTGAAAACAAAATCAACGAACAGATATAACATGATAGCCAGAATCGGTAAAATGCCAGCCAAAACAGAAAGAACCCAATAAAATTGTGTGTCGCCCCCTTTACTTGCACCCCCCCCCCCCCCTCACCCCTCCAACTCCCACGTCACTCCAGCCTTTACCATGCGCCTGCCACCCCTTCATTAGCACTCCATCACCTGCCTGCCGACTTTCTCTGCTATTAAACACAGGAAATTGCTGCAGTTTCGTTTAAATACGGAACTTGCCCGCATCTGGGTGAAGACTGGGGACAGAGGGTGGAGGTACGCTGGGGGTAGAGAGGGTGGCTAGGTCAGTTGTTGCGTGTGTGTTTGTATACGATGGTGTGTGTTTTTCCTGTATTCATTTATAGTTTCCCTGTTGAAAATTGGGTGCAGTTTTGGGATGGATTTTACTTAATGTATGCCTATGTGAATAATAATTATGCACTTGTGGTACTATGCAGGGGTTCTTTACGAAATTGTTTATTTAATTTGTTTCTTAACTGCCAATATATTGTAGGTGTACGACTGCAATGGTTAGTTCCCGTGTGATTTTTGTTTTTTTACATGTAACTAGGTAGCTGCTTTCTGGGAACATTTTACGAGTTGTAGGTAGGTGCATACTGCGTATGGATGATTCCTTTGGTGGATGTTTTTTAGGATAATTCGAGTAAATTTAAATACATAATTTATTGTTTGAGTAAGTGGTTGTTCAGTGGACAATTGCGTAATGAAGTGTTAGTGGGAAGTGGTACTTTTTATGAGTGACTGTAAATACAAAACTTGCATGGTAGTGTACAGTATACCAGGGAAAACAACATGCAATTCAATGAAGAAAAATTCCAATTAATAAGGTACGGAGAAAATAATGGCGTTAAAGTATTCACAAACTACCTAACAGAATCTAACCACATATTAGAACGGAAAGACAGTGTGAAAGACCTTGGGGTGTTAATCTCTGAAAATATGTGTTTCAAAGAACATATCCAGGTCAAAGTTACGGCTGCGAAACGTTTAACGGGTTGGATTCTTCGTACATTTAAAACACGCGGTGAATTACCTATGATAACGCTCTTCAAATCTCTAGTGCTACCACGACTTGAATACTGTAGCGTATTAACATCCCCATACAAAGCAGGTGAAATAAATGACTTAGAGAGTGTACAAAGAAATTTCACTTCGCATATAAGTTCGGTAAAACAGCTACACTATTGGGATCGTTTAAGAGCACTGAACCTGTACTCTCTGGAACGTAGAAGAGAACGTTACCTAATAATATACACGTGGAAAATCGCAGAGGGTTTAGTACCAAACCTACATACTCCGATAGTCATGAAATTCAGTGATAGGAGAGGCTGGGAATGCAATATCCCCCCGGATGAATAACATGGGTGCTATGGGCTCTCTGCGAGAGAGCTGGTTATCACACAGAGGCCCACGTCTCTTCAACAAACTCCCACGGCGAGTAAGAGACATGAGGGGCGTCTCTTTAGACAACTTCAAAAGAGCCCTCGATGTCGAACTGCAAAAAGTGCCAGACGAGCCCATCTTAGCAAGGGAGCGGGCTGTCTCTTCAAACAGTCTGCTGCACCAAATCACAACCCACAACGAGGGGCGACGCGCTCCTCGGTGCTGCTAGGAGAGTGGCGAACACAACCTAAGGTAACCTAAGGTAAGGATATAGATGGTTGTTCACATAGAAGAAAGCAATAAACCTAAATCTGCGACAGGCCTACTGACCTAAATGAGGCAGTTCCTTCTATACATACATATTTGACGCTACGCACCTATTTGATCCATCATATAGATTACTACGGATATGATAATGTCGTTAAAGAGACTACAAATTAAGTAACAGAATCCAACCACATAATAGAACAGAAAGACAGTGTGAAAGACCTTGGGGTGCTTATGTCTGAAAATATGGATGTCAAAGAACATAACCAGGTCAAAGTTACAGCTGCGATACGTCTAACAGGTTGAATTCTGCGTACCTTTAAAACACACGGTGAATTGCCTATGATAACGCTCTTCAAATCCCTAGTGCTACCGCGGCTTGAATAATGTAGCGTATTAACATCCCCATACAAAGCTTGTGAAAAAAATGACTTAGAAAGTGTACACAGAAATTTCATCTCGCATATAAACTCGGTAAAACAGCTACACTATTGGGAGCGTTTAAGAACACTGAAACTGTACTCGTTGAAGCGTAGAAGAGAACGTTACCTAATAATATACACGTGGAAAATCGCAGAGGGTTTAGTACCAACCCTACATACCCAAAGAGTCATGAAATTCAGAGATAGGAGAGGCTGGGAATTCGATATCCCCCGGAAGAATAACCGGGGTGCTATTGGCTCTCTGCGAGAGGGTTGATCAAACAGAGGTCCACTTCTTTTCAACAAACTTCCACGTCTAGTAAGAAACATGAGGGACGTCTCGTTAGACAACTTCAAGAGAGCACTCGATGTCGAACTGCAAAAAGTGCCAAACGAGCCCATCTTTACAGGGGAGCGTGCTGCCCCTTCGAACCGTCTGCTGCACCAAATCACCACCCATAACAAGGGGCGGCGCGCTCCTCTGTGCCACTAGAAGTGTGGTGAACACATCACAAGGTATCACAAGGTATACGAGAAGATATTGTACAAGTGTGTGGATGTAATGACATCTGGTTATGTATAAGATAAATATGTATATGGGTTCATTATGATTTTTTGTTTGCTGTAGAAAGTTATATATAGTAGATATAATAATTATACATGTTTTGGCGATACTCTTATATTCATCAACTTCTATACTACTAACCATAACGATAATTCATATTGCCAGGATATACACATACTGTATCTTATACCATCTGCTTCCTCACTATTAATGTTGATAAGATATCAACCTGGTAAAAATGCTGTGGATGGCTCTAATTAATCAATACAGCAGGTTAATGTACAGTATAGTGAAACTGAGAATGAAAGGTCTCCATAGAGAATATACCTACTCCAGGGTATTCTCCATTGGACGAGTGATTTTCTCCAAAATTTGCGGGCCAGACAACACATTACATATTTCATCGCCCAACTGACACCCTAGTTAATGTATTCCTGGCATGGGGGTGGTGATGGGAGGTTGGGAGTGGAGGTATGGATGAATCTTAATCATAACATGATCACTTCTCTGTAGGCACTAATTGAAAATAGTTGCAAATTATTGTAAAAAAGCTGTTGACAAATATTTTGAGATATTTTGTTCACAAATTTTATAGATAAATAAAGAGTGACTGAGCGTTTTCGTATTTGATGTAAGCAAATACTTAAAACATATCAATGCTCACATAATATCTGCCCAGATTTGGTTATGTCCAGTGATGAAACTCATTTAATTCACACCGTTTATTTTTATTTTGTTCTATGTGTATGAAGGAGTGTCTCCCCCAAAGTCGAAAGACTTACACAGAGCCAAATTCATGGGACGTTGGGGTCAGAATACCTGGACACACGAAGCTTAAAGCAGTCTAAGTCATAGGACGAAGGAAAGATTGATTGAGGGAGAGAGTTCCAGGGTTCACTTGTTGAGTATAAGAAAGACTGAGAAAATTTGCCAAACCTTGGGTTGGAGAGCTGTACAGAATAGGAGAGGGACTGTGTTGAAAAATGGGTGCCTTGCACTCGCCGCAAGGGAGGAGGTATGCATTGAGAGAGCTCTGAATAACACTGATAGGTGAAATAGCGATATAAAAAGTGAAAGAGATGCAGCATTGCGGCATGTAGTGAGAGATTGCAGGGAACTAGTAAGAGGAAGTTAGTTGATGAGGCGAAATGCTTTTGACTCTATTCTTTAAAAAAGTGTGGTATGGGTAGAATCTTCCCACACATACGAACAATACTCGATACATGAGCGCATTGTGCCCCTATACAGATAAAGAAGTTGTGCGTGGATGAAACAGAATCCATGAAGATGGTTGAGCATATCTAACTTCTGGGAAACTGGTTTAGCAAGAGTGGTAATATGATCGTTCCAAGAAAGGTCGGATAAAAAAGATACACCAAGAATATTGAGAGATGAAGGGTTGATTTGTGTATTGTTGAAGAGCAACTGATGGTCCTGTGGAAGATTATGACGGGTAGATGGAGGGAGAAATTGGGTCTTTGATGCACTGAAAGTAACAAGATTTTACCTGCCCCAATCAGAAATCATTGTTAGATCAGAAGACAGACGTACCATGGCCCTGCCTCGTGAGCTTTGAAGTGATTGCATGCTAGGTTGATATGAAAAACTAGTTGAATAGTGTAAAGTAGAGTAATGAACATATGAGTGGATAGGACTAGAGGCACAGTTGAGATCATTATTGAATATTAGAAAGAGGACAGGAGACAGGACAAACCCTGAGGAACATAGTAGTTGATAGGTTGAGCAAGGGGGCCATTGCCGTCCACAACTGCAGCTATGGAGTGGTCAGAAAGGAAATTAGAGGCAGAGGCACAGATAAATGGATAGAAACTGAAGAAGGGTAATTTGGAAATTAGTGATTTGTGTCAGACTCTATCAAAGGCTTTCGATATGTCTAGCGAAATATAAAATATATCACCGAAGTTCCGAAAAGAGGATGACCAAGAGTTAGTATGATAAGCAAGAAGATCAACAGTAGAGCGGCCCTTGAAACCATTCTGGCGATCTGAAAGTAGATTATGAGAAGATAAATGGCTAAGAAGTTTTGAATTAAGAATAGTTTCAAAAACTTTAGAAATGCAAGAAATGAAAGCAATTGGACGATAGTTAGCGGGTTGGGAGTGGTCACCCTTCTTTGGGATAAGTTGAATGAGAGCAAACTTCCAGCAAGAAGGAACGACATTAGCTAGCGGAAAGACAGAGACAATCTTTTTTGATTAGGCAGGGAGTCAGCACGGAAGAACAGTTTTTTATTACAACAGGAGGAACACCATCCGGTCGGTCCGTCCGTACTCCATCTTAGTATTAGCCCAGAGAAGGCAGAAAGTATGTCCTTAGAATAGATTATGATATTGGGCATAAGTAAGTGAGAGGGGGTGGAGAGAGAATCATCCAATGTTGAGTATTTTAGCGAAAGTTTGAGCGAAGAGTTCAGCTTTGTCAGAGAAAGAGGTGACTGTGGTACCATCAGAGTGGAAAAGATGAGGGAATGACGGGGAAGTTAAATTGTTGGAGATATTTTTGGCTAGATGCCAAACACTTGGGAAGAGCTAGAGTTGGAAAGTTCAGAGCATTTGTTATCGATGAATGAGTTTTTGGCAAGTCGAAGAACAGATTTGGCTTGACTCCGGGCAGAGACATGTAGAGTACGAAATTCTTGATTTTGAAGGCGACAGTACCGTTTGAATGCTACCTCCTTATTGTCAAAAGCAGTAGAACAAGAATGAGAAAACCAAAAAAAAAAAAAAATCATTTGAAAGGAAGAGAATGATATCAGAACAAAAATGAAAATACTTATTCGGGATTGATTTCAACTATCTTCCTTCGCTTGTCCGTGCCTTTATATTTGGTTATATCATAGTATAACCTTTCCTATTTTGTTTAGTGTATACTATATTGCAGTAGACGTGATTCTTATTGGTTCAAACAAAACAATAAAAGAGTAAATTAGTTGTATAATGTCTGGACGTGATCGAGATAAATTGTGATGGCTTAAGAGAATGTGGCTGAACAAAACTGAAATCAGTGAAGGTGGAGAACAATGAAGTGGAGAAGGTGAATATGCATTACTTGAGTGAGGGCTGAGTAAAAATGTATATACTCATTATCCACCACTGATATCATAAGTAATGCTTTCGTATTAAATAATGGTAGAATCTGTGTGAACAAATATTAGATTTTTTACCACATTAAAGTTACAAGAGGTATATAACTAAGGCGCTTGTCTTAATTAAGTTGAATTTACAATTAATTCATGGCCAGTACCAGTGCGGTAGATCTCAAGCATCCAAACGGAGAAAGGTCCAGTACAAAGTGAAGAGTAGGTGAGTGGACCTGGACAATTGACCACTTGTGGGTTATTATGATATTTTGTGTAATTATTATTCAGGATTGTTCGTGCTTTTGCCACTTCGAGCAATATATTTTAGTTTGTCCCATAGGCTAACAAAAACAAAAACGGCTTCACAGACTTCCTCCAAACTTAAAAAAAATGCCCACCCTGATCCCCTTCAAGCTAAATATTTACATTTTTTGTGTTTTTATTAAAGACAAATGTCCCGGCCGAAGGCTGACTTATTGTATGTTACAGGCTCACTATCGCTCGACCAGAAAATAAATCGACACCTAAATGAGGTGATTCGTCTTATTTTCGCCAAACTAATGGACTGAATCGTCTTAAAATCTCTAAACTAATGGAGCGAAACAGTGGAAGTCCAACAATACCTCTCTCGGACCAAGTAGGGGTAATTTTACAGTAAGGAGGGCCATTATAGGCACTACCTTGTGAATGGTCCTGCTCATACTCAGTTAAGCTCTACCACACCATATCCACTCGTTCCGTCTCAGCCTGTTCTGTCCCAATCAGTGTTATAATGTTCCACCTCATCGTTCTCCTCACTTTAGCTATGTTTTAGTTAGTTATATATGTACTCTGTTATAACAAGCTGTACCTTTTTCACTTGGATTTTTTTAATTTCGTTTAGCCTCATTTTTGTCTCCTTACTTAATTATACTGGTTTATGTTCAAATGTGTAGCTTTCGTTAAATTTGTCAGCTAATCTATACCACTGCTCTTCCCAGCTTACTTTTTACTGGGCACTTTTCAATTCCATCCCACATTTCCCCTCAAAAGTTTTCCCATTAATCTCACAGGTCTACGCGGCATTTGTTCACATCTTTTCACAGTTCCACTCAGCACTTTTTAATCCGCCCTACAACTTTGTCCGGCAGCCTTCTGTGTTTTTATAATTTTACTCTCAATTATCTTGTTCTAACTTTCGGCTTGGTATTAACATTATATCTATTCAATTTAGATCCACTCAACGCATGTATAAGCTTCTGTTCTTACCGATTTTTCATAAGATAAAGATTATATTATTGCTCCAATAGTATCACTAAACACAAACCATAGTATCATTTACCATCCATCTATACAATCTATACAAATCTCCACTTTTGATTATATTTGAAGTATCTCTCACGACTCTCATACTACTATACAGTTCCTCTCACCACTCTCATACTACTATACAGCTCCTCTCACCACTCTCATACTACTATACAGTTCCTCTCACCACTCTCATACTACTATACAGTTCCTCTCACCACTCTCATACTACCATACAGCTCCTCTCACCACTCTCATACTACTATACAGCTCCTCTCACCACTCTCATACTACTATACAGTTCCTCTCACCACTCTCATACTACTATACAGTTCCTCTCACCACTCTCATACTACCATACAGCTCCTCTCACCACTCTCATATTACCATACAGCTCCTCTCACCACTATCATACTACCATTCCTTTCACCACTCTCATACTACCATACAGTTCCTCTCACCACTATCATACTACCATTCCTTTCACCACTCTCATACTACTATACAGTTCCTCTCACCACTCTCATACTACCATACAGCTCCTCTCACCACTCTCATATTACCATACAGCTCCTCTCACCACTATCATACTACCATTCCTTTCACCACTCTCATACTACCATACAGTTCCTCTCATCACTATCATACTACCATACAGCTCCTCTCACCACTCTCATACTACTATACAGTTCCTCTCACCACTCTCATACTACCATACAGTTCCTCTCACCACTCTCATGCTACCATACAGTTCCTCTCACCTCTCTCATGTTACCATAGAGTTCCTCTACCACTCTCATGTTACCATGCAGTTCCTCTACCACTCTCATACTACCATACAGTTCCTCTCATCACTATCATACTACCATACAGTTCCTCTCACCACTCTCATACTACCATACAGCTCCTCTCACCACTATCATACTACCATACAGCTCCTCTCACCACTCATACTACCATACAGCTCCTCTCACCACTATCATTCTACCATACAGCTCCTCTCACCACTATCATACTACCATTCATTTCACCACTCTCATACTACCATACAGTTCCTCTTACCACTCTCATACTACCATACAGCTCCTCTCACCACTCTCATACTACCATACAGTTCCTCTCACCACTCTCATACTACCATACAGTTCCTCTCACCACTCTCATACTACCATACAGCTCCTCTCACCACTATCATACTACCATACAGCTCCTCTCACCACTATCATACTACCATTCCTTTCACCAATCTCATACTACCATACAGTTCCTCTCACCACTATCATACTCCCATACAGTTCCTCTACCACTCTCATACTACCATTCAGCTCCTCTCACCACTCTCATACTACCATACAGTTCCTCTCACCACTCTCATACTACCATACAGTTCCTCTACCACTCTCATACTACCATACAGCTCCTCTCACCACTCTCATACTACCATACAGTTCCTCTCACTACTCTCATGCTACCACACAGTTCCTCTCACCACTATCACACTACCATACAGTTCCTCTACCACTCTCATACTACCATACAGTTCCTCTCACCACTCTTATACTACCATACAGTTCCTCTATCACTCTCATGGTACCATACAGTTCCTCTCACCACTCTCATACTACCATACAGTTCCTCTCACCACTCTCATGCTACCATACAGTTCCTCTCACCACTCTTATACTACCATACAGTTCCTCTCACCACTCTCATGCTACCATACAGTTCCTCTCACCACTCTCATACTACCATACAGTTCCTCTCACCACTCTTATACTACCATACAGTTCCTCTACCACTCTCATGGTACCATACAGTTCCTCTCACCACTCTCATACTACCATACAGTTCCTCTCACCACTCTCATGCTACCATACAGTTCCTCTTACCTCTCTCATGTTACCATAGAGTTCCTCTACCACTCTCATGTTACCATACAGTTCCTCTACCACACTCATACTACCATACAGTTACTCTTACCACTCTCATGTTACCATACAGTTCCCCTCACCACTCTCATGCTACCATACAGTTCCTCTCACCACTCCCATGTTACCATACAGTTCCTCTACCACTCTCATGTTACCATACAGTTCCTCTACCACTTTCATACTACCATACAGTTACTCTCACCACTCTCATACTACCATACAGTTCCTCTCACCACTATCATACTACCATGCAATTCCTCTCACCACTCCCATGTTACCATACAGTTCCTCTACCACTCTCATGTTACCATACAGTTCCTCTACCACTTTCATACTACCATACAGTTACTCTCACCACTCTCATACTACCATACAGTTCCTCTCACCACTCTCATACTACCATGCAGTTCCTCTCACCACTCCCATGTTACCATACAGTTCCTCTACCACTCTCATACTACCATACAGTTCCTCTCACCACTATCATACTACCATGCAGTTCCTCTCACCACTCCCATGTTACCATATAGTTCCTCTACCACTCTCATACTACCATACTGTTCCTCCCACCACTCTTCCATCCTACCATACTGTTTCTCCCACCACTCTTCCATCCTACCATACGGTTCCTCCTACCACTCTCATACTACCATACAGTTCCTCTCACCACTCTCATGTTACCATATAGTTCCTCTACCACTCTTATACTACCATACAGTTCCTCTCAGCACTATCATACTACCATACAGTTCCTCTCACCACTATCATATACTACTATGCAGTTCCTCTCACCACTCTCATACTACCATACTGTTCCTCCTACCACTCTTATACTACCAAACAGTTACTCTCACCACTCTCATGCTACCATACTGTTCCTCTCACCACTCTTCCATCCTACCATACTGTTCCTCCCACCACTCTCCCATCCTACCATACTGTTGCTCTCACCACTCTCATACTACCATACTGTTCCTCCTACCACTCTTATACTACCAAACAGTTACTCTCACCACTCTCATGCTACCATACTGTTCCTCTCACCACTCTTCCATCCTACCATACTGTTCCTCCCACCACTCTCCCATCCTACCATACTGTTGCTCCCACCACCCTTCCATCCTACCATACTGTTCCTCCCATCACTCTCCTAAAATGTCAATACATTTCCCCTCATGATACGCATTCTATCATACAATTTGTTTCACCACTCTCCCAGCTTACCACATACTAGTCATTCCTCTTGCCACTCATTCCTCTAGTAGTCTATCATAATGTCTTACATTTCCTATCATTAATCACTTTTATTATACTATGCCTTTCAACAACCTCGACGAGGCGAGTGCCCAACCCCGAAAGGAGTTGAACTAGGGGAGCTATCCTCCCGCCAAAGGCGGCATTCTAGGACCTTTCCTAGCTGTTGCTGAGAGGATTGGGTTCCAGTCATGTGGTGATGGGCTGGTCTATCAGAGTGAGAGTTGAACGATCTCTGCCATACCCATAGCTTACTCTGACTGTTCCTTTTGCTTATATATTTCCTAGATCTCCAGTGACGGCGCCTCTTCCGTGGATTGAGCTCCCAACTGCCAACCTAGAGGTTGGCAGATTGAGAGCCAAAGCGTCACATTTTTCCTTTGCCCCTCAACTTTCCCTTCATAATTGTTGAGAGACACAGGGCCTTGGGTGGGGCTTTGGTTTCCCGGGCGTTTACACACCCTCCTCAGCTCCCCGTCTTAGAGTGGTTTCGGTCACCTGGGTTTTATTAGTGGTAAGCAGGGAGGGTTTTGTGGGGCCGTTCGGTTATGGCCTTAGCCTTGCTTGGGACCTTGGCGCTGCAAGCCCAGACAGCCTGGGGAACATCAACAACAACAACAACAACACCACCAACCTCGACGTTTTCGTGGGTTATTGTGGTTTATATAAAGATATTATAACTATTGACGATTTTTACTTTTGTTTTGCTTAAACGTTTTGAGCATTTAGTTTAGCTTTCCCCTAGATGTCCTTACAGTTAGAGAGACACCTATCAGAGCCCCCACCCCCTTCAAGTTAAGAAGGCGCCCCAATAGCCCCCTTCAAGCTAATAAAATGCTCCTCAGATCCTCCTTCAACTTAAGTGTTTACACTTGTCGGTAGAAAAATGGCGACACCTGAATCGGGCGAAGCATTTTATTATTGCCTTAAACTTGCTAAAGTAATTTGGCGAAACAGGGCGAATAATATACTGTAGACTAACCTCCGACTTGTACAGTAAGTTCTCTGAACTACACTACTCTCCTAGTTATTCATTCAGGTCAGCTCAACAATTTTCTTTCCATCGCATACCCATGTAATAATGTTAACCTCTTAGTTTTCCCATCATATATTTAATTTATCTTAATACTCACTCAAATATCCATATAATTATTCTCAACACATGATAAATTGTATCGCAAAGTTCATCTCTACCTCCATTTTTCTCTGTAGTTTCGAATCGGTGTCATTTCACCTCGTACTGGTTCTTTCTACATGTTTCTATGCACAATACATTCACACTTACGCTCTCTCTCTCTCTCTCTCTCATCAGGGTTCTTGAATTATTCACAGCTTGTATTAGTTTATAAGAGCCATTATGTTTTACTTTGATTGAATATTTATTTGTATGTGGCCCTCATGAATATCTACAGTACGTTGTGTATTTATGGTTATTCTGCAGGGACCATGTTGAACCTCCAGTCTTTCAACCTAAGCTCGTTCCTCCGATGTTTCGATCTACACTGAAAATAAAGAAGAAAACAATGGATATGGATATGAATATGGATATGAAATGGATATGAATAGGGTAATTAAAGTGTTGATAATAATTTACCTTGCAAAGTTATATGGGTAATCTTAAACCCATTTTATGTAAGGATAATTATGGTAGCCTACTGTGCATATCTAATAATCAAAGATAAATCACAATCAATGTATCCAACTTGAATGTATTTATTTACCTTTGTATTTTTGACAGCGTACCACATAAGTTTAACCAAGTCTCCCCTCTGACACACACGCACACACACACACACGAAGAAGAGAAAATGAAGAAGCAGAAGAAAATAAACTCTGACACAAGACTCTTCCTTCCATCCTATACTGTCTCACTCCATCGTCCAGGTTCTGGCAGGTATACTAATTTCAACTAACATACTGATCTTCCCTTATCAAATCCTTTTTAACCCCAATATTGTAAGAGTATGCCCATCTGCTACACCAAATGTTATGATAGTAATCATTTGTAAAAACTATGAAACGAGAGAGAGAGAGAGAGAGAGAGTTTGTGTGCATTCATTGATGTATGCTTTGTTCAGTCAACATTCTGAAAGTGAATGACGACGGTTATGAATCAGAAAGTCTTCTATTTATATAAATGAACTCCCAAAGTACCACAACATTGTGTAATTATATAATTTTCATAATTATTTTATATTTTAACTCCTTGCCATTGTATACTTTCTGAGAGACGTCATATCATCAATTTATATTTGTCGAGTAATTGAAATCTCCGATATTTCCTTTATCTGTTGATCTAAAACTAAAATATTTGATACTAATTGTCTTACGTT
Organism: Paralithodes platypus; assembly: GCA_032716605.1. Taxonomy (NCBI): domain Eukaryota; kingdom Metazoa; phylum Arthropoda; class Malacostraca; order Decapoda; family Lithodidae; genus Paralithodes; species Paralithodes platypus. Next base: position 19,780,503 of record CM064522.1, on the reverse strand, counting down.
TATTTTTTTTAGATCCTGATGAGGACTTTTGAGAAGTCGAAACGTTGATAATACCGGTAGATGTTCGCGATTACCCTGGTCCTCCTATTTTTCCTAATACCACAACATTTATGATTTTTGACGTTATCACTTATATGACCGTATATTTATTACTTCAATATATCCTATTTTCTTTATGTTGTTATTATAGCCATATGTTTATTTCAATTGTGTATTATAGGAAAGCAGTTCTTATGATTATAAGAACGATATCAGAATTGTGCTTATATTATTTAAATCAGTATACAGGGCTATAGCATATTATTATTTTATAAACATATTTTAATTATCATTATTTCTACACTCTATTGTCTTTCCTTTTCGAAAATATAAATACTATGGTAAAATACAATAGCATTTTATGTTGATATTTTATGTTCAAGTTGATGTGTCTACTTTCTCTGTATATTTATTTATTATTAATAATATACATAAATAATGTATTAGTTATTGCAACTAGAATGACTCACACCATAGTTATTCGGCTGGTGGTAAAGTTGTTCAGCGACATAATTATGCAAGTTTGTGCGTTTGACATCCCATCGAATACGATGGTTGTCAATGTGTTTAGTGAGTGATGGGTGCGGGATGGCGGGGAGGCCACTATAATGGTTTTGAGTTAAGGATTCCCAAATAGATTAAGGAAATTATTTGCATTTGAGCATAACAAATATTGAAATTTGAGCATGAAAACTATGGATAGGACAGATACAAGGTAATTATACTAAACATATTTTGTTTAGCTTAGTAATTACAAAAACGAATGTTGTGTGTACATAATTATGTTGATTACATACAACTTATCTAATAGAGCCATGTGTAAATTAATATATATTAAATATTCAATTACACGCACCATCGTAAGCTCGTAATCACCTCCGCCGAAAGCATCATAGAAGTTAACATCTCTGTTGAGTGTCCTCAAGTTTCATTTCAGCCTTATCAACTTTTCGTATATAATTCTTAGAATTGATTACTGTTTCAATGACAATTCAGAATGGATATATCCTTATGTATTCTTTTATTTTTTCGTGTAAGCTAACTTTAGTTACTATATTGTTCATAATTTGCAATAAGTTATTTGATATAATTATAAAAAGTTACCTATTAGTGTGTAATAATTGTTTTCCAAAATATTAATTACAGTTATTATGCTATTGATCATATTAATTTGATCTGCCTTTAATGATTATTCATATACAGCATGCCAATACAACTATTCAAAATATGATCAAATTGACTACAAACACTCAAGCCATCAATGGCATTATTTGTTGTTGTAATTGTAGGGTATTGATGGTAACATATGAACAACACTAATTGTTGTGTAGAACTATGTTTATTTAACTAATCTGTGTGTGCTTTATTTATTTATTAATTTATATATGTATTTATATGTGTACTATACCATTGTATTGGACCTACGTTTTGTAATAATTATTTAACATTAATGTCATTAACATTAATGTCAGCTTATGACTATATAAATTAATATAGTGATAGTTATAAAACTATGAGCAGTGCTGATGGTAGCTGGGATGATGGTAGTTGTGATGACTGGAGGTAGTGAAGTCAAGTCGAATTAAGCAGAATGGAAGACAGGCGTAAGCTTTTATGTATGTAATATCAGCTCTAGTGGCGGTAGGCGGGCAGAGACGGAAGTTGGAAAGAAGGGAAGGGATGGGGGGTCGGGGGAGAAAAATAGCCCCCTCTCATTCTAATGAGCCAGTGATCTCCCATCCTGTCCCTCTGTCAACCTGCCTGCCTGCCTGCCTGCCACCTGCCTGTCCGCCATCCTGCCTGTGTTGCACGCCTCTTGCACACCGTCGCCCGCCAGCTGATTGGACTGGAAGGGTTAAGATGCTGGAGCCTGAGTTTCGGGTCCCGCCCAGTTGAGAAACTCAGGTGATTGGTTAATTGCCCCTTCGCTCCGCCCTTTGCCTGTTTTCCCGTCCTGTTATTGGATTTCACCTCCCTGGGCCCTCCCCGCTCCGCCCCGTGGACCTTTCTTATTGGCTTTCCCCTCGGTAACCACGCCCATCTGTCTCTCACTCCGCCCACTAATCGCCACGCGAATCGATAAAGTTGGTGGCTTAGCTTTGAGCGCGTCTCAGAGTGCAACCAATTATATTCGGGCGTGTGTGGTGGCCTCTCCCTCTCCCCTTCTCCCTCTACTTTTCTTTCTCTCATTCACTTGCTTCTTAATTCTACTTAGTTCTCTCTCTCTCTCTCTCTCTCTCTCTCTCTCTCTCTCTCTCTCTCTCTCTCTCTCTCTCTCACATTAGTTCCTCAGTAATCTCCCTCAGCCACTGTCTTGGAGATGTGCATTACCGACAGTAGGATGATGAGAGAATAAAGAGAGAGAGAGCAAAGAAGATGAATAAAGAAAAGACATTAAAAGATGGTTGGAGGAAAAGGGAGTCATAAAAAACATAAAGGATGGGTGCGATGATGAGAAAAAAGTGGTTGAATCAGAAGATTAAAGACATTGAGACTAGGCTACAGCAAATGGGCTGTAAATTTCCACACCTATTCCCTGTTTGCCCCTTCCAAAATGGTATAAATATTAGCTTGATTACTCAAGTCGCTTATGAGTTACAGAGGTTAGTGGTTAAGATTATTCGCCTACTAATAATGAATGGACTATATTATATGAATAGGCTAGGCAGTTTATGAGATCTTACTCTTTTATATCTGACGCGAGTACAAATGTTAGTAATCATTATTTTACATAGGAGAGGAATTATGAATAATTATGATATTGCTCAGAAAGTAGATTCAAGGTTCTTGAATTAGTGTGTTATACACCAAATAGATTACTATTAATTTAACAACTCATTTATCAGGCAAAGAGAATATCGTACAAATGGAAAGTAAATTTAAAGACAGAAAGGAATATAATGGCTAAGCAAGCATATTGTTGTGCTGGTTGAGTAATTATAACATATACGGAGACTAGAAGAGACAACAAATAAAAGAACAGTTAATTGATGCATTTAATAAGTAAAGAAATAGGAAAGGAGAGGATACACAGGAAAATACCTTGAAAATATTAATAAAATCAGACTTACAGTATGTATGCATAAAGATAATAACTATGATATACTGTACATAATTTTAAATATGAATACGAAAATGACAACATCTGATTGAATAACATACAAAACATATAAATTATGAAGGAGAGTCAAGGAACAATGAAGAATTACAGTAACCATGCAATAGAATAACTGGATGATAATATACATAAAGTATTAAAAAGTAATGTCGCTATCATCATCATCTACACCACGTGTGTCACTATCTTAAATTTTCGACACTAGTTTGTGTAGTAATCCCTATTCTTTGCATAACTATTCATATATTCCGTCTCCCTCTTCCTTATAGGCTATACCGGTAGAATTTTTTCCATTTTATACTATAATTACTAAAACTTACGATGCAATTATCATGATAAACGTATATTAAACTTCAATTAGGCCTACTCTTGTGCTATACCCTCTTCTCTGTTTACATCTTACAATATACGTATTTGTTTTCTTCTCTGTTTACATCTTACAATATACGTATTTGTTTTCTTCTCTGTTTACATCTTACAATATACGTATTTGTTTTCTTCTCTGTTTACATCTTACAATATAAGTATTTGTTTTCTAGTATTGAAATCGTCCTTCACCTCCTCCACTTTTCTTTCGACATTCCTCCTCCTTCTTCTTCGTCTATTTATTCCTCCACCACCTCCTCCTCTTCCTTCTTCTTCTTCCTCTTCCTCCACCACCTCCTCCAACACCTCTTCGTTGTATGCCTCCTCTACCTTCATCTCCTGTGAATGACAAGTTGATGAGAAGGGAGACATTCACCCAATACAGAGGCTGAGTCTCTCTCTCTCTCTCTCTCTCTCTCTCTCTCTCTCTCTCTTGTTCTTGTTCCTCAGGTTTTGTGAATACAGTAGTATGTCCTATCAATGTATGTATCAATGTTAATGATAAACTGGAGCTATTTGTTATTTATTTAGGTTAATGCAGGAATGGTACAAAGTAAATTATGAACATTTTCATAAGTTTATGTCACGCTTTCAAGAAATAAATTATCCTAAAAGTATATAACAACTTACTGTATTTTGATATTGTGTAGGCTATCCAGCTTCATCTTGTTTGTAATGGTTATTGAAACAAAATGTGTAATTCCTTCTTTTGATATAAAGTATAGAATAGCGTGAATGTATATGAGATGATGGAAATGTAAATTTGTACTGTAGGTATCTATGAATAGCGCGTATTATACACTGTTATTGGAGGGAGGGTGTAGCGGTGTGTATGGGAGTTCTGACCACCTGTCAAGCCTGTTTCATCCCACACTTCCCCCTACACTCCCATTTGTTTATGGCAGGCAGGTGTCCAAGAGGCTGGGGGTCACTGACGGGGGTAGATATCAGGTGTGGAGCACTGAGACTGATACCCACTGATGGGTACACCTGATTTGTGGGAACGGATACAAGGTTGCTATGGGCGGGTTATCGGAAGAAATATATTTTGATAACAAGTAATATTGGCTGATGTAGATGAATACAAATAATAGTAATGCTTACTGAAAATGTATTCGTCGGTAAGCCGACTGGTGTAGATGAATAGAGCAGATGAATAGTAATTATAATATCTGTTTAAATGTATTCATCGGTTAGACAACAAGTGTAGATGAATTGAGTAGATTAATAACAATAATAATAATAATAATAATAATAATAACATAAATAATAATAATAACAATGTCTGCTGTATATGCATTAATTAGTAAAACGACAGGTGTAGAAGGAATATTTGTATATAATAATTGAGAATGACACAGATTAGTGACAAGAATTCCTGTTGTAAGTGTGTATGGTGGTGTATATGATTAATACAATATACTGTAATTTGATAGGTGTGATGAGTTTGAGTAGGTGTACTTGAAAACGTTTTAATATGAGTACGGAATAGGAGTAAATAATAATACGATTATAGATAGAGGCAGCATCAGGTAGGTGTTGATTAATGGATGGTATAACGGACTGGTGTTGGTTGATGTGGGTGGCGTAGGTTGATTGATGAGGGAGAAAATGGTTAATAGTCGGAGGAGTAAATAATGTACAGTAAATGACACTGATGAATGCCAGTGATAAGTGGTAGTGATTGTATATGAATATGTAGGTTCTGTATCATCTTGTGTACACAAACGAGTAAGATTGTGTTTGATTTGGTAATGATGAATACGAGAGCCCATTTTCTTCCGTTATGGTTTAGTCGAGTGATATCAGAATTCAAGTAATACCTATATACTTTACTGTATCATGTATAATCGAATAAATATTAGCATGATAGCCAAGTTATTTAGATGTGTCTAGAAGCCATTCATGGTAATTCATGCCATTAATCTATTAAGTATTAAATTCCATCTGTGTACAATTCCGTTTACAAATACCTAAGTAGATAGGTATTTTCATTTATGTTAGTTTCATTATTTAAAATTAATACAGCTATTACACATACATCTGTTGGCAATATGTTACATAGTTATTACATTTATATTTATGCTATTCTGTTTTTGGTATCTTAAAATATAGGCATACTGTTCATATTGTTACTGCTATATCTACAGTACATGGTATACAATTATGTGAGTAATACCTGCAAATTATCAAAAGGAAACTTATCGTATCTTTCTGTTCTAAGGACTATTATTTCTACCAACACAATGCATATTTGTAATATATCAATAAAAACATACAATTTACATGAATTTCAGACGTAGCCAACTTATGGGCTACGCTATATACTGTACCTGCGATCCATACAGAGCATAATATGCCTGTTATGCATAATATAAATATAACTGGAATATGTTTTTGTTTGATTTTCACTCTTCACCTCTATCGTAAACTATACTAATATGGAGATAACTTTGTAAATATCCCATATTTGCAATTGTTCTTCAACTAATAACTACTGAGCTTGAATTGTAATATAGGCCTATACCTGAACACAATATTTATTGTATATATTCTGAAAGGAAAACCATTCATTATATTTAATATTCTTAATGATCTTGTATGTTTCCTAAACATATTAGTTATTACTAGCAATATTTTCTGTTTAATGATTATCTGTTTGTTTTGTGAAACACAATACACTCTTTCAGAAAATATTAATGCTAATATTATTACCCCAAATTGTAAAACATTTGTTTGTAAGCTAGTTTTAGTGATATGTGTAGTATCATAATGATTTGATTGTATTGTCTAAATCTAACTTATTCGTCTTTTTAGCACAATTTTGTTATATTCAATAAGAACGTGACATTGCTAAGGTGAAGTATAAACACCAATGCTATGTGAATATCCCCAGTTATTATATAGGTAAAGGGCTTAGGTGGTTTTGGAATACCCCTTCAACATGTGGGTTGAATTAATTTGCGATATATACTTCCTTTAAGGTTTCTGACACACCTTTTAGGTTTTCAATTATAGTCTTTGTGAAAGGAGCAATTAGATATACATACTAAAATATAACAGAACGTAGAAATATATAATTATATAATAAAATGAGATAGATGATACATAAACACACTATATACAGCTAAGGACAATACCAAACAATACACAACGTTAAAAAATACAATAAGATGCAACATATGCAACAAGATACAACATACATTACACGATATACAAAAAGATACACCATACATAACACGAAATACATAAAACATATCCAATGAAAAATATTCAACAAAGTTAAAATGCAACCAGAGACATTCACATAATACGGTTAGACAGTGTACAAGACAACGCACATGACCGCACATTACGGTATATGCATAGCACAAATTGCAGAAGATGCAAGTCATAATACATTGCGACATGTACTGAACACAGTGTACAAAACGCAATAAATATTTCATCTTAGCACGGTATATACTTATATATATCTATATATTCTGTATACAGTATATATATTTATATATATGTATATATATATATATAATCAAACATACTAAAAAGAATGTAATATACAATTCATAACTTATAACAAAATTCTGTAGAAATAACAATGCAACAATGCACAATATGCAAGCAACAAAATACACATATATAAAAAGTACATATATAACGATAGATTTTCAGTAAAATACAACAGAAAGTAAGATACAAAACAAAATTAGTCAACGGGGTTAGGTAACTGTCAATAGTAGAGAGCTATATACAGCAATGCAAGCTTCAGTTAAGTAAAAATTTCATCATTCTACATACACGGATGCACACCAACACTTGGTAAAAGAACACATACGAGATCTGAGCAATTCACTAACTTAAAACACAAGCGTTCTGGGCAATACATAATACCATAAAGGCAGATACCTCTTAGATCAATACGCACCAACCAAGTATAATACACTGGGGGACATATCAACACAAAGTTATATATAGTAACACATAGATAGAGTAAAGGCACAGCTTATTGCACCCTGTACTAGCCGCTGCTGCCCCAGATGACGTTTCGAGCTAACTAAAGCTGCAGTGGTCTTCCCATACATGACCCCAGCCCTGTGTACTGGGTGGGGGTTGGGGGGGGGGGGCGGGGAGGGTAGTTGTTGTTCTATAGTATAGTGTGTGTGGCATGTATTGGCTGTATAGTATATGTTGAATCTTGTGACCTTGATAGTGGTTATATAGTGTGTGTGGCATGTATTGGCAGTATAGTATATGTTGAATCTTGTGACCTTGATAGTGGTTATATAATGTGTGTGGCATGTATTGGCAGTATAGTATATGTTGGATGTTGTGACCTTGATAGTGGTTATATAATGTGTGTGGCATGTATTGGCAGTATAGTATATGTTGGATGTAGTGACCTTGATAGTGGTTATATAATGTGTGTTGTAGGTATTGACTGTATAGTATATGTTGGATGTTGTGACCTTGATAGTGGTTATATAGTGTGTGTTGTAGGTATTGGCTGTATAGTATATGTTGGATGTTGTGACCTTGATAGTGGTTATAGAGTGTGTGTGGCATGTATTGGCAGTATAGTATATGTTGGATGTTGTGACCTTGATAGTGGTTATATAGTGTGTGTGGCATGTATTGGCAGTATAGTATATGTTGGATGTTGTGACCTTGATAGTGGTTATATAGTGTGTGTGGCATGTATTGGCAGTATAGTATATGTTGGATGTTGTGACCTTGATAGTGGTTATATAATGTGTGTTGTAGGTATTGACTGTATAGTATATGTTGGATGTTGTGACCTTGATAGTGGTTATATAGTGTGTGTTGTAGGTATTGGCTGTATAGTATATGTTGGATGTTGTGACCTTGATAGTGGTTATATAGTGTGTTGTAGGTATTGGCTGTATAGTATATGTTGGATGTTGTGACCTTGATAGTGGTTATATAGTGTGTGTGGCATGTATTGGCAGTATAGTATATGTTGGATGTTGTGACCTTGATAGTGGTTATATAATGTGTGTTGTAGGTATTGGCTGTATAGTATATGTTGGATGTTGTGACCTTGATAGTGGTTATATAATGTGTGTTGTAGGTATTGACTGTATAGTATATGTTGGATGTTGTGACCTTGATAGTGGTTATATAGTGTGTGTTGTAGGTATTGGCTGTATAGTATATGTTGGATGTTGTGACCTTGATAGTGGTTATATAATGTGTGTTGTATAGTGGGATCATAGACTGAGTGGGATGCATAATATGTGTTGGCTGCTGTGACTGTCTAGTTCGTCTTGTCCTATGTGTTAGCTGATATGACTGTATCTTGTGTTTTGTCTGTTTTCACTGCATAGTGTGTGTTGTATATTGTGCCTGTATCATTGTGTTGTATATTGTGCCTGTATCATTGTGTTGTCTGCTGTGTGTGTTGTCTGTTGCTGTGGCTATATAACGTGTATTGTTGTTGTGTCTGTATAATTGTTTTGTCTGCTATGAATACATAGTGTGTGTTGTCTGTTGTTGTAGCTGTATAGAGTGTGTTGTTTGTTGTGGCTGTATAGTATAGTGTGTGTTGTCTGTTTTTCTAATTGTATAATGTATGTTGTCTTATGAGTGTTTAGTGTGTGTTGTCTGTTGTAACTATAAGTTATTATTTTCTATTTTGATTGTAAGTTGGCGTTGTCTATTTCAGCTGTTGTTTGTGTTGTCTGTTTTGACTGTAAGCTGGGATTGTCTGTTGTGACTAAATTTGGTATTATCTGTTTGATTGTACTGTAAGTTGGCATTGTCTGTTGTGCCTCTTGTACCTGTTGTTTGTGCTTTATGTTGTGGCTGTATTGTTTGTTGAGACTGTTGGCTGTACTGTCTTTATAATGCATTTACTGTTTGTGTGTTTGTATGTGTGGTATGTGGTGCGTTGTATATCATAAATTGGTAGAGTACGGCTGATTGAACCCATAGACTTTAGTGTTTTTATTTCGGTGGATATTGACTCGTAGACCTTTGGTAGAATATGTATTATTAAGCAAAGTAAGTCATAGAGGGTATTGTTTGTACTGTATAACATATTTCAAAATTATTGAATAAATAGTCCACATTTTCTTTCTCTCTTATTCAATGATTACTTATGGTATGGAATTCTTCCTTGGAAAAAGCATATTACCACTCTTGGTAAATATAAGCTCCTCAAAAGTTATGTGTGGTCAACTGTCTTTGTGGATTCTTTACCTCCGCACACCTTCTTGCCTTGTACGAAGTTAATATACGCCCATGTATCGAGCACTGTTCCTATGTGAAGGGAGGTTCCACCCTTACTGCACTTCTTGCAAGGGAAGAGTCAAAGGCATCTCGTCTCGTCAACTCAGCTCCTATTACTAATTGTCTACAATCTCTCTGTACACGCCGCAATGTTGCATCTCTTTCTCTCATCTACAGTTATTTCAATAATCAGTGTTCTTCAAAGCTTTCTCAGTCT